>JAXGGA010000993.1:0-174654 GCA_038373865.1 Uloborus plumipes
AATTAAAGTAACTATTTTTTGTGATTTTCATGTTGGTTGTGACCAAAAAACATCATTACAAACAAATAAAATGTATCAAACACCATGAGTGTTGAGTTATTAGGCAAAATCTGCTGTGTAATGTTTTTTTTGCACTGCGAGGGGGGGGGGGGTATGAACGACCATTAAAGTGACACAAATTTTTAAAAAATAAGATTTTGATTTGTGGTGTTTGAAAAAAGCTAAAGAGTCCACTTTAGTTGGAAATTATTTTCCATGAAATGCAAAAACTTGCACCAATTTTCCAAGTCTTACTCTAACCCCTTCTCCCACAATTCAAATTACTTACTTTGGCTTTCAATTTATTCCGACTTCAAAAAAGGAGGAGGTTCTCAATTCAAAGCGTATATGTTTTTTTTTTTTTTGTTCGCACATAACATGTGATCTACTGACTCGATTTGGACGATTTTTTTTTAAATCGATAGGAGATGGTTAACTTAGGTACCATGTAATCATATGACGATATTTGTTCACTAGAAAAAAAGTTATGATCGAAAAACTAAAATTTCATGTTATTTAAAACAATATGTGCTATCGTAAATCCTTACTTCAATCAGCGACCCGTTGACTCAAATGGTTAAACGCATCGGGTTGAAGTTCCTGATGGAATGAGATCGAGTCCAGGTCTGCAAGTTTTTTGAACAGCAGCATAGTTTTTTAACTATATTTTGATTATTTTAAGTGCATTTACACTACAAAGAATGAAATAAAATATTTTTGGAAAAAAAATAGAACCGACTTCAGTTGGAAATTGCTCTAAAAAGTAAAAAATAATTTTTTTCTTTGAACACCATCGAAACTACTTTTAAACATAAGTTTTGAAGTAACCGCAAAAACAATGTATAGAATTATACGCAACTACAATTCAACTATAATTATAAATTTTAATGGATATATTTCATTGATTACCACACATTCGTGTAATGGTGCAAATATTGTGCTTTTAATTTTCAATGGTTTCTCTGAAAAATGTTGGCAAAATATGGTTAAATATCATTTTACCTATCGTTTTTGCACCGACTTCAAAACTTATGTTTAAAAGTAGTTTCGATGGTGTTCAAAAAAGTAGTTTCGATGGTGTTCAAAGAAAAAAATTATTTTTTACTTTTTAGAGCAATTTCCAACTGAAGTCGGTTCTATTTTTTTTTTTCCAAAATTATTTAACATTTAAAATGGTTCATCAAATTTAAACTGCCCCCTTCTTCCTGTTGGGATCGGAGGACGAATACGTTTATAATGTCCCGTAATTTGTAAAATATTCTGTCATCAGTACTTGGCCATTTAAAATAGCTTTTAGAACTATGCATGACTGATACTACAATGTAATTTGCAATTTTTTTGATGATACATCCAAGACAAAGCTTGACATCATGCGTTACCACAACACAGTCATTGATGTTTACTGTGTCAAGATCTGCAGATTCTTCGATCCCGGAATTATCAGTATCTGACATAGAAAAGATTGGTACTGTTCTTAATTTGTTATCACGTGATAATGTCACCAATTTGAACTTGATTGTGTCCAACTGATTTGACTAAATGAGCAGATTTGATGTTTGGAATATGGAAAACAGCTTTCCAGTGCTGATGCAAATGCTTTGTATCTATGTGTATATCTTTTGCTGGAATATACTTTATATGCATATTTGGAATTAAAAGTACTGCAACTTGAGAAAATTGCTACGCTTTTGTCACCGTCATTTTTCCTGCTTTAACGCGGCGCTAAACGACTTTTTTCACAGTGCCTCCTATGGCATCAACCACCATCAACCAGCAAATATGAATATTAATCAGAGCACTGATAAAAAAAATGTAAGCATCCACCTGTACAAATCCAACTACAAAATCCATGTGTTCCTTCTTCTTCTTACTTATCTCAGGTTGTCTAGCTGGGCTAGACAACCCCCATAAAACAAAAATTAAATCCATGTGTTCTGACTCTTTGCGAAACAGAATACAGGTTGTGTTGTGATGATCTAGCCTTTAAAACTTTAGATGAATACTTAGAGTTGGGTTGCTGTTTTTTTCAAAGCAATAATATGTATATAAACTTTTTATAAATTCAAGAGTTCCCAGAACAACTCAGATGCATTGTAATTGTCTTTATATAAATGTCTCATGAGGAGAAAAAAAACTTTTAAAGTATTATTCTGAAGCAAAATTTACTATTTAATAAGTAAATTTAAAGTATATGTATGCACAGTATAGTCAAAACTATTTTTTTTAATCATGTTTCACTTTAACTTTGTAATTAAAGGCAAAATATGGAGAATCACAGTTGTAACAAGTGTTATATAAGGAATGTAACAGTGTCGGACGTAAACGGTGTCGGACGTAAAAAAATTCTTTACGTCCGACACCTAGATTTTAATTAAAAATATTTACTTGTCACAAATTGTTAATAGGTTACATCAATGAGACCAAAGATCTTACTTTGTATACCAAGTTAGATGTATGTAGCTTTAAAATTATTGGCTCAGCATAATTAATCGTACATTTTGGTGTCGGACGTAAAACACTTAATGTGCTCCATGGGAATTCTGTCACAAATCAAAATGAATTACATTCTCACACATTTTTGCAACATCACCTGCTGTACATTGAATATTTAAATAGTTATTCGTCTTAATTCATAATTTTAGTATGTATATTTTGGAAAAAACAGAGCTTCTTTGAGAGTCGTCAAATATAGTTTGAAAACGCTCTGGATGTTGACCTTAGTTTGACCTATTGTAACTTAGTTAAAACTTAAGTTATCAAAATTTAGACATGAATTTCAAAATATATAACTATTTACCTTTAAAATGATACCTTGTTTGTTTAGAAATATTAATTTTGAAAATTTGACCATCTGGTTGACCTTATCGTGGAATTGCCCTGTAGTCAAATATTAGTTTCATCCCCCCCCCCCCCCACACACACACTAGAAGCTAAATCCGCTCTTGAATGGTATACTTTTATAAACTACAAGAAAAAAAGTCGTACTATTAGAACAACGTACAAATTTATTCACGACAGCTATACACAAATCGATATGAAAACCATAAAGACGTCTCATTGACATAATACGGCACGTTGTTATCTCGGTTAGCAACTGAATAAAGGTTTAGTACGTCATTTAACATCGTAAAAACATCATAAAATTGAAACATCAGGAAAGACCAAATGATTGTAGATAACCAAACAATGCAAAAGATGAGAACTTTATTTCATTCTGGTATTGATTGACTAGTCAGTAGAAAAGCTTTGCGTCAATTATAGGTTTCCGAATAATAATCTTACGAGCAATTTTCTCTATCACCATTTTCAAAATTCATTTATCAAAACATTTACCTGTTTTATGATTCTATGTAGATTTGAAACCTCTTCCTGAATAATACTAGCCATTTAAGAACAAATCTTATATTAAACTAAGGAAAAACTATAAACATTTCTAAAAATATATTTATGCTGATATTTTTTAAGTAAAAATTTCTATCTTAATCCATCCTCGTTTTTCATTTGAAAACCAAGAGATTTGAAGATTAAGTTCAGAAAAATAAATAAAAAAAAAAGAAAGAAGAAGAAATAAAGAGTAAGAAGTTCTGAAACAGAACAAACCCGGCCAAGTGAGGTATTGAACCATTCTTGAAAAAGCAATGAACATTCAACGTAATTCTAAAACTAACCTACTTTAAAAACTAACTTTGAAAATTCTGCTCTGTCAAAGCCAGTGAATTGAAGTGTTTGAAACATTGAGCAACGCTTTTTCTTACTCAATCTCTTAGCCAAAGTTTCAATAGCGCTATAGTTTTATATCTTCAATTGCATTTTCATTTAAGGAACATGAGGGCACAGTGGGACAAATGGAATTCGTCCTATGATTTAAATAAGAAAAACTAGAAAAATATACCATATTTTAGCTAAGCTTTGTATTATTCTCGTAGAAAACTAGCTACTGCCACACTTCATTTTGTATTTATGCTGTAGCTTATTTTTTAATTTTTGCTACTATTGTAAAAATCCTGTACGTTTTAATTTTTTGAATTTTAAAGTAGAACTTAATGTTCAATAATAAAAACCAACATATTGATTTAAAGATGAAACTTTATTATTTTTATACACGTAATGATTGATTTATTTCGTTAATAAAATTTGTACAAACTTTGGTACTTGATTAAAAAAAACTGCTTTGTAGGTACAATGAACAGTGGTCTACCATACTTGGAACATTCTCTGCTACAAAATAAAAAATTTAGCGTAATGCTAAGTAACTATATTTTACGGCATCAAACTTTCAACTTAAATTACTAAACAGGCATTGATTTTATTGAGGTTTTAGTTAAACTATTTCCAATGACAGTTAGGTATGTCTGATGAGTGCATTTGATAGCATACATATTCCGCCGATATTTTTATACTACTACTGTTGAATGTTTTTTATAAATTTTAATCTGAATACATTGTTCTAACTTCTTTTGTGCCTCTAAAATGTAAATACTTTGAAATTAACTCAACCTATGACTCACCTTGAAAAACCACAAACAAGTAATAATTTCTCGGCGACTTCAGATGTTCCTACAGGTCATAATGAGTTTTTGAACATCCTTTATATTCCACCGTTCATAGTCTTATCATCGAAATATTTTGTTCAATGTTACTTTGTTATTTTCAATGTATCAAACATAACTTTTCAAAAAATATAACTTTCAAATGTGCCTTATATATTTTTAAAAAATCCTGTCATTTAAAAACTACTCTTCATACCTTCTGTGCACTATATGCTCTATCTGTACTTAATGAATATATTGTAGTGTCATAGTGTACCTTATTCTAAATGTAAGTTTCTCAATGTGCCACTGAATCACATGCCCTGTCTCATTGTGCCCCCCCCCCTCTGTACAACACAGCGGGACAAGTGGAGAGTCTTTCAAATTCAATTTTTTTTAAGGAAAATAATGCGCGTAAACTATGGAAAAATAGCAGTGATACGTAAGAAGTAAAAAAAAGGGCGATTCTCTGTGAACTCGTAATTAGATGTACGGATCGAGTATTTTAAAAATAATAAAGTGCAAGAAAGTAATTATCATTCTTAATACAAATAAAGAATTAATACTTTGTATCCCAATTGTATTTGGAGCGATGACAGTTCAATTCTTTTTCTAGAAATTATCTAAACACCAAAAACACAGTCCTTTGGCTGTCCCATTCTATAGTCTAACACTTAAAGGCAATATTTCAAAAAGCCTCTTAACACTACCTTAATTTGGCAATTAATATTTGAAAATAGAATAGTGCAGCTATATCTTTTTTATGAAATAAGGTCTAATTACGTATTTTTAAGACTTAAAATTGCCATGCAAATTCTGTCCGGAGTTTTTTCAAACAGTCCTCTGCCACAAATTCAAAGCTTCAATAGAAAAAATCTGTTACTCTTGCAAATGTTTTTTGGCATGAAGTTTAAAGTAATCATTGTGAAATTGCCGAAATTGCTGAGAACGGTGTTGTAATATCACTTTGTTTGGTTTCTGAGCCACTTTTTGATAAAAATATGCATCGTGATCATTTGAGCGTAGCGAAAACAGTCCTCTGGGAAGTGATTTGATTAATGTTAATTAGTTTAATTGTGAAACATATTAGTTATTACGTACTCGATTTGCGCCTAAATCTGTAGTCAGTTTCGTAACTAATTAAGTTCCAATTATTTAGCAGATATTACGCAACAAAGTGCAAATACACAGTCCTCTGGCACAGCCTCGTCTATAATTATACTAGGCAGGGGACTTAAGCCCCTATCACGAATTATCAGAAAAACGCAAACTTCAATTGGCCCTCCTTTCGAATCAAAGTAGTAGATTCATTTTTTGAGCAGTAGTATTATAATTATACGAAGATTTCAAAAAAACATGTTCGGACAGATTCGGTATGTAAAATGACGAGTTTACAGAGAATCGCATGTTCTGCAATCAAAATTTCTTTATAACTAGCATTGAAGAAATTATAACAGAACAAAGTAAATTACCCTATTGTGCCTCCATCCTCTTGCCTATTTTACAGTTAAAAATTAGAAAGTATCTTACTAGCATAGTCTTATTCTGCAATATTGCGCGAATCAAAAATGGTCTCTTACTAGTTATCCGCAATTAATAAATCAATAACATTTAGATAAAAAGATCCGAATATTTTAGCTGAAAAAAAATCTGGTATGGACCCCACACTACTTCCTTTTACGTGTAAATTTCTTAGTAGTTGCCTTAAGTGTTAAAAAAGTGCTTGGAGTGAGCAAGGTAACAATTCAAATATTTACTCCCCTAATCTACCACGAAACAATGCAAAAAATATTTTACAATGATTATTTTTCTAAATATTGCTGATTTTAATATCATTTAGTGAATTTTTCGCAAAATATCGCCAATAGCGCCAAGTTGAACCCAAATTCAAAAAATAATTTTTTCGCCAAATTTGTCGCCAAGTTGGCGTCAAACACTTGGCGACTAAAATCTTGGCGACATGTCGCCAAGTGGTGGCGCCAATTCATATCACTTGAGTCTGTATTGAAATTAACATTGATTTACCCCAAAAAAGGGGTAAAAGACCCCTTTGGGAACATTCGAATGCAATCACAAGGGGAGGTGCACAACTAGACCCCCCTCAGAGCCTACATACCAAGCTAGAAGTTTCTACGGCATATAGTTTTTGAGTTATTCGAGCCACATACGCACATACATCCGCACATACGTACATACAGACGTCACGAGAAAACTCGTCGTAATTTACTCGGGGGTGGTCGAAATTGATTTTTCGGCTCTTTGTATGTTGTTAGGTACATATGCACGTGCTGACAGGTCGAAAAAACTACGCGACATTCATTCAGGGGTGAGCAAAGTCAAAATTTAGACCGAAATTTGAGTGAAATTTTTTTCGTGATCACAATACTTCCTTTACTACGTAAAAGGAAGTAAAAATGCTTACCATTGCTCGGATTGCAAGCTATGGATGGATTTTTAGACTCAAATCTCCTTTTCCATCCTAATAAAGAGGCTTGATCCCATTCTCCCATTTTCACTGACCGCAATTAAAAAGAATTACTAATCATTCGCAAAAAAGGAACAATCTTTTTCAAAGCTTTTTGGTTTTAGGGTTAGAAGTTTAATTTTTTCATTAAGCAACAAAAGAACTCACCAATACGAATCATCCAGCTCTTTATCCGTTCAAACATTGAAATTGCTCTCGTCTCTTTGCCATGGTAAAAAATGATTTCTGCAGTCGCTTGCTTACATGCGATACAAATTGCATTTACTGTAAAATGAAAATTTCGTATACATGATCTGTAAATTTACTAAAATACCGTACTTGTACTTACATTTGCGTTTCATAAGTTGCCGCTACTTTCTAAAATTGTTCTTTTTCTAAAATTGTTCGGAATTAATTCAACTTATTTAGTTCTCATGAATTAAAACAAATGTAGACTTTATGGGAAATATTGAAGATTGGGAACTAATGCGTCAGGTTGACGAACAAACTCCGTCGCCAAGGTATCACATACTATGTTCCATTCACCGAGACTATATACAAGTAGTAAACATTCGAGTTACTATAGAATTTATTTCAAATCATTAAAAAAAAAAAAAAAATCTAGCTCGTCAATGCGCACATGCTCAACTGATGTCTGACAATTTCATCTCAGTGAATAGAAATAGAGTACTTCAAAGATTTTGTGAGACTGATTTTCCTCTCCGATACATAGTCCATAGATACTTTTGAGTTTTGTCAGCCAATCAAGTAAGTACAAAAATTTAAAATTTAAAACTAAACTACACCTAATGTACACGTATTATTGTCAGAGAAAGTTCAAATTTGCGTGAAATGGTATCGTTCACAAATAATTTTATGAAATTGTAAGAAATCTTACATATATTACACCACACTGCAACAAAAGAATTCTTTGAACTTTTGTGTAATGGTGTGGAAACGAAGCTAAAATGTCTAAATCTATCTGTCAGAAGAAATTACACTTGTTAAATTACTTTAGAACCCCCAAAATAGCAGTTGTGTGATTTTTAAATGTAGTTATAAAGACAGAAATCAAACTGCGTTGTATGTTGCGAAATGTCTCTTTGGATTTGTGTCTTTTTTTTTTTTGGAATGACGTGAATAATATTTAGAGTTGTGACCTTACTAAACAAAGTGTGACTTGAAGATTACCCTATTTCACTATGTATAATGTGATAAATTTCAAGAAATGAAACATTTTTGAAGTATTATTCTAATTTTGTTTGAAGATGTTTTTAAATTTTGCTGTACTAGAGCATTTTGGTTCAGCTGTTAAGGGCGTAAGTTATTGAAAATTGTGTTTACTCATTAAGTAGAATATTTTTTCCCCAAGTTTGTGCAAAAGATGACGTGCTTTGTTTTTTAAGAGTGCCTTCTCAGATCTTATGTCGATGGTTTTCAAAGCATATAAAATTTTTCCGTCAGTTGACATATTTTTTGTACATATTTTTTTTTTCTTTTTCAATTTAAAATATTGAGTAATTAGCCTACAATTTTAGAATTTAATCTTTAATTATTTGTGCTATGATGCGTGTTAAGAACCACAAACAGTGGAATAAAGATTACGTCCCAATTTCATTTGCTTAAGAATAAGCGAAATAAAAATATTTAAGCTGTAGAAATGTTTGTGAGATAAATTATACAGAGTAGCATTTCACTGGAATAAATTTTTAAAGAATCATTGAATCTCCCTAACTTTTTTTTAACAACTAGTTTATGAAAGAAAACTTAAATTACAAGACAGAAAATAGTCTCATTTGATGTCGCTAGTAAAAAGCTAGGGTCACCCGGGGCAATTCCTGGTCAGCAAGTTTCTGGGGTAATTCCTGGTCACAGTCCTTTTTATGTCTTAATAATCCTTCAGCAAAATGAAAAAAATCACAGAGGTACTCTGAACTATCTTCATTGCAATTCATTACTTAATTATGAGTTGACTGTGTATTTAGTTTGAAAAAAAAATCTTTTTAAAATCTCTTGTTAAATTTCGTAAAACAAGATTGGCCTTAGTTTTGATACATTTGTACAAAGATCGTGATCAAACTCAAAACTTCTGAATATTTTTCTTTTTCGTTTTTTTGGTTGAATTAGGTACCATGTCAGTTACTGAAAAATAGTTTTGGATTTACCATTACTGTTTTGAATAATTTGCAGGAAGGCTCCAAACAATGCCCCTGGCTACTGGGGTAATTCTTGGTCAGTGGGGTAATTCCTGGTCAGTCCTTTTTTTAATATTTATGGATTATTATTTCACCTATTATTGACATATGTTATTGATTTAAACTATATGTAACTCTGTGAGCCTTAACTGCAAAGTTAACTGTAACCGCAATGTAACATTCTTATCTGTTAATGATAAGTATACAATATACTGAATTTTTCTTTGTTAAATTTCATCCAATTATTTTATAAGTTTTAATAATTATTCTTAATTATACTAAGAAAAATGCTTAATTGTAACTGCATTGTACTATTCACTTAACTGTTCACCTTAACCTGTTCATAACAGACAGAAGCATGTGCTCAGTGTGTATGGTGCATGTGCACCATATTTTTTATGGACCTATATATTTGGTAGGTGAAGATTCATTCACAACAGATATAAAAGCTGTAGCTATTGCATACAAAGTGTATAAAAAGTATTTTGGCTAAGTTTTATTAAGTAAAGCTATTATGTTGAAAACAATTGCATTCTTCCTTAAAAAACTAAATACAGTGTTTAATTAGCTATATATATAAATAAATTCTTTATCTAATTAGTTTAATAACTTGTATTAATAATGTGCTTACAAAATGTATGCATTTTCATCAATCATTTGAGTGACCAATAATTGCCCCGTAAGTGGCCAGGAATTACCCCATCTCTGGGGTAATTCTTGGTCACTAATTAACGACAATTACTCAAGTTCATTATGTATTGTTGATAGCATGAATATTTTATTCGATTGACATCCCAATGTGCTTCCTCCATACCAAAATTTGTAACTCTAACTTAGATAGATTTTGTGATAATTGGATGTTAATGCTTTTTGACCAGGAATTACCCCAGGTGACCCTATTATGTAAAAAACATTTCTAAGAACTTTCTTTGAAAAACGGTCAACTATTTTCAGTAGTATTTATTAACTTAGTTACTCCGTAATTCATGGTTGTATCATTGTTTTTTTTTTTTTTTTTCATTTTAAAAAGCTGTACACATTTGTCGTTAAGATAACTTGGTTTCAGTTGCGAAATACGAATACTAGAAGGAAACTGTAGTCGGCAGCAAATTTTGTCAAAATTTTTTTATTTTAGTTTTTTTTGGGGGGGGGGGAGGGGTAAAATGCATAAATATTATATTGTTAAAAAATTTCATGGAAAAATGAAAAGAAAATCGGTTTTATAAATTGTGTATCTTGTAGGATACACTGCCAAAGTAGCAAATAAGAATACATAAAACGTGGCTCACTCAATCACAATATCAACTAATTTGGCACTATTGTAGATTTTATAAACAATAAAAATAATAAGCAAATAATAAAAAAATAAAAGAGAACATAACTGTAATCGACGTGACGCCATGTTTTTTTGGTAGAACACACTGCAACACTTATAAACTTAATACTGAACGCGTTGCTTTGTAAATAACCACAGTAAAGACAGATGTTGAAAAAGAAGGTTCGAATAGGTTAAAAGCCAGCCCCCTAGAGTGCGCCTAATTCAAATTAAAAAATGTAGAAAGTGATGTATCCTGTAAGATACATTGCCAAACTAAGGGTTAAAGTACTCGTAGGACAGCCAATTACGAATTTACAGAGAATCGCCCTTATCTATTGTTGCATCTATGAAACAAAAATCAAAATATTAAGTGTACCGAGTTAGGGGGGGGGGGTAACTTAGAGGAATGAATATGTTTTTGTTTCATTTTTAAAGGGACATAGCTACGTATCTATAACTTGTTCCAGGGTAAGGTATAATGGTTCTTCCGTAAAATAAAATAGTTTGTTCAAATTGAAAACATATGATGGATCTGCCGTTAAAGGCATTAACTTTAAATTCTTCTGAAGTATGGGCAGTTGATTGTAGTCTGTAAAGGGACGTATAGGTAGCTCTTCTTTTTTTTTTTTTTTGCATATATTTTGACTGCTTCTGTAAGTCTCAGTTCTTTTTAGTTCAACATTATAACTGGAGCTTTGAGCTAGTTTATTCTTAACTACACGATACGATTTTTAATTGTACGATAAGATAAGAATTGAAACTTGCTGTTCGTAAACAAACGTAAACTAATGTTTTGATTAAATATAAAAGTAGTAGCATTTCGTCTTAATTTAATGTAAATTTGAATAAAGTTATAGCACAAAATAAAGTACCAGTACCAAAGAAAATCCCCGTTACACAAAAATCATTATATAAGATATCATTTCTTCTTTTTGAAGACGTATGATATAAAAATAAGGCGTAAACAGGAACATTTAATGAATTAAACAGTCGGTAGATTTTAATCCAGAATCTAAATACTACTCAGCTTCTTCACTTTAATATCATCTGGGAATTATTAAAAATAACATAAAATGCTAGGATTTATTCAAGATTAAAGAGCTGCAATGAGAGACTTTACAACCCTTCGTCAAAAAGCAATAATCATTAAATTATTTCCAAAATGTACAGAGGCTTTAATAGCATCTTTTACATGGCAGCCATTAATTACATTTTATTTTACGATGTTTACTAGGAAATATTTCAAAGAGAAAAATATTTAAAAAGTTAACACTACTCATTTCACTTTTATTTCTTTTGTACTCTTTTTCTTTCAAGCAGTAATTTGCGTTGAAATAAAAGATGTTAGTAAAAGCAAACCCCTTTTACAGTGGGTGGGAAACAAGTGTGTTAGCTTTGCTTTCTGTGCATATACATGGTGAATCTGAAAAAGTGGCCAACATTTTAAGAGGTCATAAAAGAACGCCTAGTTGATTTCGAATCACGTAGCATTAAATTACAAAACAGCATTCTTGATGTGATAGAGAGCATTCTACGAGAGTTCAATAGTACAGTAGATATCTTTTTTGAAGTATATGCGATGAGAAATAGTTAATTTTAGATGATACCAATGCTATGATTCGATTAAAAATTAAAAAAAAGAACCCGGCCTTGCTTTCCGACCTCATATTAAAACGAACTTTCTTGGTCACAGGCCCGTCATTTAGGGGGGGCAGGGGGGGTCAATTGCCCCCCCCCTGACTTTGAGAAATCAATGTATTTACATATAAGTGGGCGTGGTTTTTTTATGTTTTCCGATGAAATTGCATTGTGTTTGGACCCTTTGCCCCCCCCCGTAAAAACTTGAAAAGAAGTCCCTGCTTGGTCAGGAAGCATTTCAAATTTAAATATATTTAATTGTTTTCTAGAGGACGTGATAAACACGGAAAAGGAAAGATAATCCTTACTAGTAAAAATTGCTAGTCGCAAAAGCAGAATAAAGATGGAAAATTGAAAATCCTTTTACTAAAATCAATTACAAATATTTTAATTGTTAACAAATAGAAATTGGTAACAGATAATAAACATTTTAAACAATTGAGTTTTCTTTCCTCTTTGGCTAACAATAACATCGGTTTCCAATCGCGTGAACAAAGGCTTAGCCGAATTTACTAAAAAACGTTATAATACAAGTTCTATGTGGTATGAAAGTTTCAAACATACTCTATCAGAGGCAGGAAAATTTTCGCTTTTTTTTTTTTTTTTTTTGGTACTGTTAATTTAAGTTTTCAAGAATGTTTTCCCTTCAATAATCGCGAAAAACTTTTAAAGGTGTTTAATTAATATCTTCGTTAATTAATGTCATCCTAAGACGTAAGTTATCTAAAAACACTCTCGATCAACTCTCCTTTAAAAAAAAAAGTTTTCAATATCGGTCCTTCCGTTTCGGCGCTAGAGTGCCCCACAGACTGCATTTTCAGACATATCGACTCATCAAAATATTACCCCCTTCCTTGTTGCGTCAGGAGTTGAAAATCAACGCCATTGAAGAAATTTTTTTTTAGTTTTGGTAGAGGTATGTTTTGAATTGCAAGAAACTCCTTTTGCAAAGCAGAAAAAGCCTTGGGCTTGCGATGCTAAAACGAAGCCACCAAAAAAAAAAAAAAGAAAACAGTTGATTTTGTTACCCTGAAGAGGTTTTTTTCTTATATTATTCCTGTGCAAAAGAAAGACGATGAATGCATAAGAGCAAGATGATTTTATGCATTAATTATTTAAGAGAAGACTATTGTTCTGCCGAACTTCCTTCTAGAAATGCCATCTATCGCATGATGAAAGCACTTCCAACCTTGCAGTGATATGTGATTCCGAATCATTTAGGTGTACCCTATCGCTTCCTAATGTTTTGGCCAAGTTTTCCGATTAACATCGTATAATGTTGCAGATAATACATATTTATTGCTAATCAAACGCACCTTTGATAGTTTATCTTAATAGGGTATTTTGGCGAGAAACGCTATGCAGAGTTATTTTTGCTCAATAGTGCAGTTTTAAATTTGTAAAAATAATTTGTAGTCCAGTCAATCTGTGCAAAAAAAAAAAAAATAAATAAAAAATTAAATCGCAAATCGCGATGTAGTTCTGAATTTTTAATATGTTGTTTGGATCCCTTAGGGTAGTGTAAATCTAAGTTTGCACCTTTCTAAAACCTGTGCTCGCTGCGAAACTCGCGAAAAACTGCGAAATTTTCAGACATTTTTCAGTCTTTCCTTTATAACTCCTAAACTATGCAACTTTTGATGTTACATGTGACTGCTCAGTTTAAAGAACACTGAATTCGCAGAAATTTAAGCTCAAGTCGCGCTCCGTAGGACCAATAGTTTAGGAGATATCGTACTTCGAAAAATGGAGTTTTTTTGCGAAAAGTGAAAAAATTATGCGTCGATCATATTTTGGACCAAATATCAACATAAATTCCTATTTTACAAGACAAAAAATGGACATGTAATAACAGTACATTTAATCAGTTCTCTTTCAAGCCCAAACAGTAGTCTGTAGGTTCTATATTTCATTTACAATCGCGAAAAATAAATATTTAAAATTTTGAGAAATTAGCAAAATCGTTTCCTAATAAGAATAGGAGGGCAGTGGATAATAAAAAAAATGCATAAAATGGTATTAAAAGGATAACACTATAGTAAAATATTATTTTAAAAATAAAAAAAAATTGCAGGTCTTTTTCACTCATTTTTTTCGCTCTTTTTATGATGGTTCTTGTTCGCTATGGTCTTATCCTGACTTTTTTCAGATTTTCCCTATCACTCCTGAACTATGCAACTTTTGATGCTACGTATGCATACCCATGTTGAAGAACACTAAATTTGCAACAATTTAAGCTCAAGTGGCGTTTTGTAGGGCGAATTTAGTTTAGGAGACATCGTACTTCAATAATTTGTCATTTTTTTGCGAAAAATGAAAAAAATATGCTTCGATTATATTTTGAACCAAATATCGACATAAATTCTTATTCTACAAGACAAAAGATAGACATTTAATTACAGTACATCTAATCAGCTTTCATTTAAGCCTAAAGAGAAGTCTGTAGGTTCAATATTTCATTTACAATTGAGAAAAAACAAATTTTCGAAAATTGAAATTTGTTTTTGAGAAATGAGAAAAATTGTTTTCTAATAAGAATAGGAGAGCTCTGGACAATAGAAAAATGCATAGAGTTGTATAAAAAGTTTAACACTGAATTAAAATATTATTTTCATAATTAAAAAAACAAAAAACCTTACAGGTTAATTTAGCTCAATGTTTTTCTTTTTTTTTCTTTTGTGGGTCTTTATTAGCTGTGGTCTTTTCGCGAAACTGCAGGAAAAGAAGGTGGTCTTTGTTCTGTCTCAAGATGTTTGTGTATTTTCTTTATCTTCGAGAACTGGAATGGCAAAGAATATGTAACAACTCTTTCCGAATTTAAACGAACATCTTGAGACGGAACAAAGACAACCTTCCCTTTCTGCAGCTTCGCAATAAGACCACAGCTAATAAAGAATCACAAAAGAAAAAAAAAAAAGAAAAACATTGAGCTAAATTAATCTGTAATGTTTTTTTTAATTATGAAAATAATATTTTAATACAGTGTTACCTTTTTATACAGCTTTATACATTTTTCTGTTGTCCAGTGCTCTCCTATTCTTATAGAAAACAATTTTTCTCATTTCTCAAAAAAAAAATTCAATTTCCGAATATTTGATTTTTCACAATTGTAAATGAAATATTGAACCTACAGACTTTTCTTTAAGCTTAAATGAAAGCTGATTAGATGTACTATAATTATATGTCTATCGTCTGGCGTGTAGAATAAGAATTTATGTCGATATTTGGTTCAAAATATGATCAAAGCATTTTTTTTTTCATTTTTCGCAAAAAATGACAAATTGTTGAAGTACGATATCTCCTAAACTAAAAAATTCGTCCTACAGAACGCCACTTGAGCTTAAATTGTTTCAAATTTAGTGTTTTTCAAAATGGGTATGCATACGTATCATCAAAAGTTGCATAGTTCTGGAGTGATAGAGGAAAATCTGAAAAAATCAGGTAAGACCACAGCCAACAAGAACCATCATAAAAATAGCAAAAAAATGAATGAAAATGACCTGCAAAGTTTTTCTTTAATTTTTAAAATAATATTTTACTATAGTGTTACCCTTTTAATACCATTTTATGCATTTTGTTATTGTCTACTGCCCTCCTATTCTTACTAGGAAACAATTTTGCTCATTTCTCAAAATTTTAAATACTTATTTTTCGCGATTGTAAAAAAAATATTAAACCTACAGACTACTGTTTGGGCTTGAATGAAAGCTGATTAAATGTACTGTTATTACATATTTTGTCTTGTAGAATAGGAATTTATGTCGATATTTGGTTCAAAATATGATAGAAGCATAATTTTTTCACTTTTTGCAAAAAAAACTCCATTTTTCGAAGTACGATATCTCCTAAACTATTGGTCCTACGGAGCGTGACTTGAGCTTAAATTTCTGCAAATTTAGTGTTCTTTAAATGGGTATTTACATGTATACTCAAAAGTTGCATAGTTTAGGAGTTATAAAAGAAAGACTGAAAAATGTCTGAAAATTTCGCAGTTTTTCGCGAGTTTCGCAGCGAGCACAGGTTTTAGAAAGGTGCAAACTTAGATTTACACTACCCTAAGGGACCCAAACAACATATTAAAAATTCAGAACTACACCGCGATTTGCGATTTTAATGTCTAATTTGACTGGACTATTGTTCATTTCAAAATGAAATTAATGAAGATAGCTAGTTGGATTATTTGAGAAAAGTGCTTTAAACAAAATGAGTTAGTGATTTTTTTTCCAGTAATAAAATGTAACACGTTCTGCATATTATTAAGTTTTTCATGTTATAATTTGTATTAATTTGTATTGTTCTGTAAACTCGTCCCTTTCCGCACTGATTCTGTCCGGACACGGTTTTTTGAAATGTTCGTATAATTATAATACTATTGTTTAGAAAATGAATTTTTTCTTTGGTTCGAAAGAGGATCAATTGAAGTTTGTGTTTTTCTGATAAATCATGATAGGGGGTTACTCCCCTGCCTAGTATAACTAGGCAGGGGACTGTATTTGCACTTTGTTGCATAATATCTGCAAAACTATTGGAACATAATTAGTTACGAGCCTACCAAAAATTTAGGCACAAATCGTGGACATATTCACTTTAATGTTTCATAATTAAACTAATTGGCATTAATAAAATCACTTCCCAGATGACTGCTTTCGCAACTACCACGATGCATACTTTCATCACAAATGGACTCTCAAACGAAACAAAGTACCGTTTCAAAACCGTTCTCATCAAATTCACACTGATTTCTTTAAACTTCATGCCAAAACACATTTGCAAAAGTAACAGATTTTTTCTATTGGAATTCTGAATTTATGTCAGGAGACTGTTTGAAAAAACTCCGGACAGAATTTACATGACAATTTTAAGCTTAAGAAATACGTAATTAGACCTTATTTCATAAAAGAGATATAGTTGCATTATTCTATTTTTAGACATTAGTTACCAAATATAATGTAGTGTTAATAGGTTTTTTGAAATATTGCCTTTAAGTGTTAGACTATAGGATTGGGACAACCAGGGGACTGTTTTTGGTGCTTAGATAATTTCTAGAAAAATAATTAAACTATCATCGCTCCAAATACAATTGGGCTACAAACTATTAATGCTTTACTTGTATTAGAAGCGATAATTACTTTATTATACTTTATTATTTTTAAAATACTCAGTCCGGACAGCCAATTACGAGTTTACAGAGAATTGCCCAGTAATAAGAATGTATGCTAATAGATTCACGAGTGACCCTGGAAATATTTCTGATTATTTTTTAAGAAAAATATACCCGTTTTATTGTTAATTTGCAGTATTACATTGTTTCTGCGAGGTATTACTAACCAAAAGCATTCTGAAAATGTTAAAATTTTTTTTAAAAGAAATGTGCTGGAATGTCTTTTAAGGGCGATTCTCTGTTAACTGGTAATTTGCTGTCCGGACTGAGTATTTTAAAAATAATAAAGTGTAATAAAGTAATTATCGCTCTTAATACAAGTAAAGCATTAATACTTTGTGGCCCAATTGTATTTGGAGTGATAACTATTTAATTTTTTTTTCTAGAAATTATCTAAGCGCCAAAAACACAGTCCCCTGGCTGTCCCAAATCCATAGTTTAACTGTTAAAGATAGTATTTCAAAAAATCTATTAACACTACATAAATTTGGCAACTAATATCTAAAAATAGAATAATGAAGCTATATATTTCTTATGAAATAAGTTATAATTACGTATTTCTAAAACTTAAAATTGTCATGTAAATTCTGTCCAGAGTTTTTCCAAACAGTCCCCTGCAACATTTTCAAAGCTGTAATACGAAAAATCTATTACTTTTGCAAATTTTTTTTGACATGAAGTTTAAAGCAATCAGTGTGAATTTGCTGAAATTGCCGAGAACGGTGCTGAAACGATACTTAGTTTAGTTTGAGAGCCACATTTGTGATGAAAGTTGCCATCAGGATCGTTACGAAAACAGTCCTCTGGGAAGTGATTTTATTAATTTCAATTAGTTTAATTATGAAACATATTAGTTATTATGTCCACGATTTGTGCCTAAATTTATAGGTAGTCTCGTAACTAATTATGCTCCAATAGTTTTGCAGATATTACGCAACAAAGAGCAAAAACACAGTCACCTGGCACAGTCCCCTGCCTAGTTATACCAGGCGGGGGACTTACCCCCTATCACAATTTGTCAGAAAAACACAAGCTTCAATTGGCCCTCTTTCAAACCAAAGTAATATATTCATTTTCTGAGCAATAGTAAAATAATTATACGGACATTTCAAAAAACCATGCCCGGACAGATTTCGTGTGAAAAATGACGAGTTTACAGAGAATCGCCCTTAAGAGTTAAGGAAAAAGCTTTTTCGAAAACTATAATCTCACTAGCATTTTCTCCATGGTTTCGTCTGCTGAAACATTAGAAGAGCTATCAATGGCCTGGCGTTTTTCAGTGACACGAAATAAGTGTGATTGTCATATGACAATCAGATAAAAATGAATTTCAGGCTCTCGAGTACACGCTTTTTTTGAGAGGCATTTTCTTGAGTACTTTTGTGCTTTTGGATGTTCGGAAAAATTTATCCATAGAAGATCGATGGTATTCTGACCCAAATCCTCTGGTTGCGGGGGCTCGAAAATGTGTGTGTTTGGGGGGGGGGGGTGAGCTTCTGGCT
This sequence comes from Uloborus plumipes, assembly GCA_038373865.1. Lineage (NCBI taxonomy): Eukaryota > Metazoa > Arthropoda > Arachnida > Araneae > Uloboridae > Uloborus > Uloborus plumipes. The sequence goes on from JAXGGA010000993.1 coordinate 18,847, forward strand.
TCTCATGTCACAAAATTGCTTCGCACGGTTGTGAACTCAGCTCACTCTTTTTGCACTTTGTGCGGTCATTTCACAAACAAACCAACAGAAACACTGGTGTTCGTACAAGGACGAGAAGATAACATACAAACTTCAAAAAATTGTTGTTGTTTTTTTTTTGGCTTGTCATTCATAAATAACTCTGTGGCTTGGTTCTAAAAGGGCCTAAGTCAAAAATGTTAGTTTCGAGAAAAAGGCGATGAAAGATATTTGAGATTTTTTAGAATGCTATAACTTTCTTATATTAAGATTCCCATTATTATTTTTTGGTATTTGTTTATTGTTAGTGTAAAGAAACATTATTTTATTATATGAAATTTTTTAACCTGTTACTATTTTATGTAAATATTATGACATTGGCCCTTTTTGGATTTAAAGGTACTGCAACAATACAACCAATTTTAGTTTGATATTAGACATTGCCCTTTGTAGAATTAGAGTTTTATTAAATTGGAAACTTTTGATGTAAATAACACAGAATGTGAAAAAATTGACATTGGCCCTTTTAGAACCAAGCCACAGACCTGTTCTTACACTTGTACATTGAATTTTATTTTTGTAGACTGTCCCAATAGTTTATTTTAGGGATGCTTTAGTGTCAAAATCTTTTGTTATGAAATAGAATTTGAATCCAAAGTTGATTCAGCGGTACTTTTTTAATACTACTTTTTATTGAAATCAAGATCATAAAAATATTTCTTTTCATTCAAGAGCAAAAAATCTATTCCGTTCCTTCACCACAGGAAAGTTACACCCCGCCCTCCGCCTCCCGTTTTCCGTTGTACACTCAGGCACATTGAAAATAGCGGAACATCATTTTAACACTGGAACATCAGCGACTGTGTCTACAGTGGTGCCAAGCCAGATCAATGTGGAATGTCACAGATTGGCAAAAAGTTGTGTTTAGTGATGAGTCTCGGTTTGTTTTAGGGACTGATGATAACCGTGTATGGGTGTGGAGGCGCCCAGGTGAGCGGTACAATTCCTCCCACACTGTTCTACGTCACACTGCCCGCACAGCTGGTGTAATGGTCTGGGGGCCATATCCTATGATAGCTGGTGCAATCTAATTGTGATGCGTGGAAACTAAACCGGCTAACGTTACGTTGATGATATTCTTCGACCCCATGTAGGGGTCATTCCATGTCAAGTGATCCAACGTTTTTTACCTTACATTTTTGTATTTCTTTCAAATTTGGCTCATCAATTGTACCCATTGAGGCAATCAAAAGTCTCAATTTTTAGATTTTTATCTCTATTATTTCTTCATTTATGAGACTTTGAACTTTGGAAAAACCCTCGTTTTTCCATGAATAAGGGAACGTAAAAAGGACCATAACTCGGCACCAAATATAGATAGAACAATTTGGTAAATGGCATTTTAAAGTACGTTAGTTGCCGCTTAATCTGATATGCAACATGATTAATTTGATAAAAATTTTCTTTTTCAAAAAATGAAATTTAAATTTCAATTTTAAATTTGTCAAAAAACATATAATGAATTTTTTTCGAAAAATTTTCAACAATTCTTGTGTATTTGATCTATGTTTGCACCAATTTTTAAATTGGGATCTCAATGGGATCATATTTTTTTGAATTTTTGAATAAAACTGTATAGGAAAAAAAATGATATTTTTTAGATTCTATTTATTTAAATACTAAGTTATCTTGCTTGTGATGGTCTAAAAAGTAGTAAACAAGCATGAATATGTTTAAAGTGAGCTGGCATGAGCTTATAGAATTGTCAGGTTCACCCCTCACCCCTTCCTCCCCCGCACAACCACTCTTTTTTAATTCAAAATTGTTCAAAATGTTAAAAAAAAACTCTTTGATACAAAATGAATAGTAAACTTATTTAAAGTTGGTAAATGAGTTTCCTTATAACTAGACGAAGTATCCCCTCCTCCACCCAAATATACCATTAACGCTGTACTATTATGACATCTAACCTGGGGATTGAATTGACTATTATTTTTACTCTAGGTAAGTGAGCTAGCATTAACTTGTAAATTGGTCAGTTCCCCCTCTCTTCCTTCCCGACCCAACCATTTTCCCCCCAAACTGTTTCAAATGCTAAAAAAAACCTTTTTTGATACAAAATGAACAGTAAACTTATTTAAAGTTGGTAAATGGGTTTCCTTATAACAAGGCCAAAGTAAAACCCTTCTCCCACACAAATATACCATTAACGCTACACTTTATATGACGTCTCACCTGGGGATTGATTTGAGGATTATTTTCCCTCTAGGTATATATTGTTTTTCAGCCGCAATCTGTACAGAAGTTAAACAACATGAGAGGTTTAATCAAAAAAGCAGTGTTTGTTTAATATATGTAAAAAGATATGTCTTGCTGCATTACTTTCCTTTACAACAAAATGAAAAAGAACACAAACAATTTAAAAAATTAAATCACAGTTGCACACTAGATAATGTGGGAAGATAGTTATGGGGACACATACATATGATCTGATATTTTGATTTATTTTCAGTTTTGTGCGAAAAGAATAGAAAAAACAATGAGAACAAGGAGAAACAGTGCTATTTTGCTGTTTGCTATGATCTTGGGGCGACCCATTTATTTCCTCCCTTCAAAATTGAAGATTGGTGCTGGGGTAGGAGATGAAATGAATCATAAAGTTAAATTTCAGATATTGAATGAAAGTACACTTTGAAGTTCGGATCGAAAAGAAACACTTCGTCCGAAAAACAATATATATACCTAGGGGGGAAATAATCCTCAATTCAATCCCGAGGTTGGACGTCATATTAGTAAAGTGTGAATGGTATATTTGGGTGGGGAGGGGAATACTTCGTCTAGTTATAAGGGAACCCATTTACCAAGTTTAAATAAGTTTACTATTCATTTTGTATCAAAGAGTTTTTTTTTTAAACATATTGAACAGTTTTGAAAAAAAAAAGAGTGGTTGAGCAGGGGAGGGACGGATGAACCTGACAAATCTATAAGCTCATGCCAGCTCACTTTAAACATATTCATGTTTATTTACTACTTTTTAGACCATCACAAGCCAGACAACTTAGTATTTAAATAAATAGAATCTAAAAAATATCATTTTTTTCCTATACAGTTTTATTCAAAAATTCAAAAAAATATGATCCCATTGAGATCCCAATCTAAAAATTGGTACAAACATAGATAAAATACACAAGAATTTTTGAAAATTTTTTGAAAAAAATTCATTGTATGTTTTTCGAGAAATTTAAATTTGAAATTTTTAAATTTCATTTTTTGAAAAAGAAAATTTTTATCAACTTAGTCATGTTGCATATCAGATTAAGCGGCAACTAACGTACTTTAAAATGCCATTTACCAAATCGTTCTATCTATATTTGGTGCAGAGTTATGGTTCTTTTTATCTTCCCTTATCCATGGAAAAACGAGGGTTTTTCTAAAGTTCAAGGTCTCATAAATGAAAAAATAATAGAGATAAAAATATAAAAATTGAGACTTTTAATTACCTCAAGGGGTACAATTGATGATCCAAATTTGAAAGAAATACAAAAATGTAAGGTAAAATTTTTCTCAGATTTTGGATCACTTGACGTGGAATGACCCGTAGGACCTTTCTTAAATGGTCTCCTAGGGGCAATTTTCCAGCAAGATAATGCTCGTCCGCATACAGCAAGAGTTGCTCAAGACTTCTTACGTCATTTTCAGACTCTTCCATGGCCGGCCCGCTCCCCCGACTTATCCCCTATAGAGCATGTGTGGGATCAGCTAAAACGTCAGATGCCATCGTGTCACTCTGTGCGTGATTTGGAGTTGGCTGTTACAAATTTGTGGGCCCATCTGCCTCAGGACAACATCAGGCGTCTAATCAACTCAATGCCGGACCGTGTGGTGGCATGTATTGCAGCTAGAGGTGGTCCAATGTGCTATTGAAGTTGCTCTGTATTTGTGTCCTTGCACACCCTGTATTCGTTCAATTGTTTTGATTTTGAGATCAAGTGAATCTCTCATCTGTATCATTATGTGCATTAAATTTCATTTGAATCCGATGCTTTCTTCTTGGGTCGCTATTTTCAATGTGAATGAGTGTATGTTGATGCGTGCCTAATTCAACTGTTTCATTTATGTCGTTTGATTTGTTGTTTTCCAAAAGAATTGATATAAGTAGTAGTTTTTACTATTTTTAATTTGTATTACGTTATTTATTTTTTTAATCAGTTAAACTTGTTTATAAATGTGCAAAGGTGACTCAGTGTTATTGGCGCTCTGTAGAAAAATCAAAACATCGAATTCGTAGGAAATTGAAAGGACAGTAAACGCCATAAGCAAATCGAACCTACCATGTTGAGCATGTTTTCAGCAAGTTAGGCTCCAGTATCTAGTTTAATGCATTTAATTTTCTAATCAAACAGCAGTACAGATTACAGTTATCGCATGCTTCTGTCCCCCCCCCCACCACCTGTTTTGATTTGGGCTCGTCTAAGTCAGAGTGCCAAGAATCCTGACCTGCACTGTACACTAAAGAGGCTGTTCAAATATTTTTAGACGATGTATATTGTATTCAGAAAAAATACAATTCTTGTGTTAAAAATGTTCTGTTTGATAGCCCTTATTCTAAACTATCTTTCGACACTGCAATTCCCAGGATAATAAAGCCTTTTGAAATGTCAGAAGACGTATTCTATCCAGTGGTCGGAAGTAGCGCGCTACAAGTAGCGAAACTACTGTAGTAGCTACATTTTTTAGTAGCTTGTAGTGTAGCGCACTACTTTTTAAAAAAAGTAGCATAGTGAGTAGCACGATACAAAAACATAGTAGTTTGTAGCGATTTCTGAAAACTACTTTTAAATTTAAAAAAATAAATAAATAAATGAAAAAAATTTAAAAAAAAGAGAACGATGGAAAAAAACATTGTTTTTCTTGTGGCTAGTATTCGTAAAAATTGTAAAAATATCTAAAAAAGGACAAATTTTAGCAAAAAAAAAAAAAAGAACAAAAAGGAAAAGTAACAAATAAATTCAAAGACAATCCCTATTTCTATTCCATATTCGAATGAGGTAATTTTTCATTCTAAACCACTTTTCGAATTTTTTCGGTCGATCTTCAAACGGTGTATTCTTGTTATTTATTTATTTTTTAAAAAGTAGCGAAGTAGGAACTACATTTCAAAAGTAGTGTAGCTCGCTACATTTAAAAAAAGTAGTTGTAGCTGTAGTTAACTACATTTATAAAAAAGTAGTTGTAGTTGTAGTTCGCTACAAAAAATATGTAGTTTTTCCAACCACTGATTCTATCCCATTCCTCGTGAACTGCTTTCCAGAGTCTTGTGTAGGTGATGTGGGACGACGTTTGGATAATACAGATTTTAAAAATCCGAAAGGACAAAAGTTTATAGGTGATTCACATCGATACATTTGGTAGGGGTTCAGTGAAGGGTTACGGCTTTGATACCGGTTTTTTGTTTCATTTCTTTTGGAAAATTTACAGTGAATGAGTTACAGTGTGACGGCTAGCTTTGTCTTGAAGGAATTCCACAGATTGAGGGCACTGTGGGTAAAGCGATGGTATTTCATTCAGAGAAATTTTTGATAAAATATGTTCCTGATAGTATTTGGAGTTAATCTTGACATTTTCTTTTTCCACTGCTTTTATTTTTAACTTGCCATTTTGTGAAAATCCAGCAACAATCATGAATCCCTTAGAAGAACTTTCGATTCTTTTAACTATGTAGGAGTAGGGGAATATGAGGCAAAGTGAAATGGTATAATATTTTTACAGTTTGCAGGGCCACCTATACAGCAAAATTTTAACTAAGTTCTTAAACATATAGTTGATTCTAGGCAAAAATAAATAGTTCTAAAGATCAACAAAAATAAATAAATAGATAAATAAATAACAATAATACAAGTCACTTTCAAAATTTGTTACATGTGTTATTGTAATATTCGTAGTTTATATCAGAAATATTTCTTGTTATTATGAAATGATAAAGTTCTAGTAGTTATTATTTTAAGTATTAATTGAGGTCTATGGATTTCCAGTGCTGCAGTATTTTAGTTTATATTAGGCATTTTTGACTTTTAATGTTCAATGCAATTTGTCAAGCGAGCGCGGGGTATAGTAAGGTGGTTCAAAAAAAATTTTTTTTTTTTTGCTACGGACCAAGGCGCACCCTACTTTTTTTACATTTATGTACGAGATCACTCCCCTAAAATTTCAGTTCCCTACTCTTAATGGAAGATGGTGCTCAAACACCCTTCATTTTTCCGCTTTTTCGTAATTTTCACAATTTTTGAGTTTTTCAGACTAAAGAGACCATTTTCTTGAAGAGATTTTTTTTTTCAATTATTATCATTTTCCAACGCATAAATATTAGTTCAAACAATTGGAAAGTTTCTTAATCGTTTGAATCTATATAGCAACAACTTTGATACAATTGATTATTTAGTAGATCGCAGCATGCAATGTAGATTGCAGTACTACTTGTCTACATGTTGTACTATGATTTTCAAAACTTATGCTTGCCAAAAGAGTTGTGGAAGAACTGTGCAAAATGTTTTTTATGTTTTTAAAGTAGTGGGATGCAGACAAAAAAAATGCAAGATTTAAAGTTTTAAACTAATAGAGCTAACAGTATCACAAGAATAATAAATTAAATTATAAAAACTAATTGCACAAAATAAACAATTGTAGCTATTCTGGCATAGAACTGATCTGAAATTTAGGAAATTTAGGCAAAGATATTTACTTCACGCTTACTTTGGCCATCATATTCCTCACAAGTACAATTCTTTTTAATAAATTTAAAGCAAAAAAAGTTTGGCAAAGAATTAAAAAAAAAAAAAAAGAAATTTGCACATAGAACTTAAAAAACACTTTAACAAGTTTGAAGCTTCAATTGTGAGCTTTTTATAAATCTATAGACAAATCTATAATCACTCTTGCTGATTATAAAGAGATAATTGAGTTATTATTAGTCCAATAGGGAGCTTATCTGAGAAAATCCAGTCTCTTATATGCCTCAAATAATTTGTTCCTCTATAAGAAAGAGATTTTTCCTTTAATCATGAGAGAAATAGCCTAGGTAAAACAATTTCTATAGTTTCAGCGCTTTTCTGTACAGTACAACAAATAGATTGAACACTAATAGATGCTCCATTTGCTATTAAAACTTCTGGGAATATCTGAACTTGGAAAAAATCTTATGAGATATGAACGACCTGGAAATTGAAATAACAACTAGGACAGTTTTATTAAAGTACTTGTGACACCTTTCTGGTGAATTAATTAGTTTAACTTAGTTTTTCGTATCAAATTCTAGTTGAAGAAAAGCAAGTTATTATAAGAAAAACGATGTGAAATATAACAAGCGTAGTACAGAACAATTGGATTTTTTTCAAATATGAATATTAGAGATTATTTTCTAACATTCTTCGTCCTACGCCCCTACGAATTCACATACAATATCAATCACAGAATTAAAAGAAAAAAATTAAAATAAATAAATAATGGTAAATAACGTTGCTGAGAAAAATGTTCAAATAATTCAAGAATTTAACAGAATTTTTTTCAATAATGAGGACAATAAGCAGTTTCTTTTACCTGCTGTTGAAGAAAATTGAGTACTTATCCTTGCTGAGACAATAAAATATTCAATACTAAAAGTATCTCTCTCTCAAAAAAAAAAAAAATTATATATTAATATACATAGAAAGTTGAGTTGCATAGCAAAAAGTTTAAATAGTTTGGCTTTTTTTAAAAACTTCTAGCAAATTTCAGTATAACACTGCTTGGCACAAAATGAACTTCAAATGTATCTGACACTATTCTTGCTGTTTCTTATGTAATATGCCCCACTAAATCCAAACATGAGCTCCGTTTCCCCCTTCACGGTAATCGCTCGAACATAACTGGAAGGAATATAAAGGTTCTTTACTGAATTAAATCTGCGGTGCGACTCATATGTAACATGCGATGTTTCCAAGGTTTTAGAAAAAAATTTACAGTTCGAAACATTTTTTGGACGTGGGAGTCATAGAAGCATTTCAATATTATTGTGTTGCACCAAAAAATAAGTGTAAAATTTTGAAGCTGGAAAAAATGAGTTGTTGAAGATATGTTAAACATTTTACGGAGGGGGGGGGGATACCCCATGAGTCTCCCAACTTGGCGAAAAGTGTTTATGATTTTGAACTGTTCACCTCTCTAGTCCTATAGAAGAATGTCAATGGTAAATATAATGCTTCCTTCCCCTCCAAATAAGATCTATGAAATTGTCGAAATCTGATGAAAATAGGAGGGGAGGGGGGCGCTATTTTCGAAAAGTGGGAGGCAATGGGGGAAAAGGGTAGCCATATCAATATTCAGGGGATCATTAAACGTAAGAATCAGCAAGAATGATAGGAAAGCACCCGGATTTTTTTTCTTTTTTGCCGCTCAACCGAAAAACGCTTGAAATTGACAAAAACTGGAGATCTATGTGAGCTTTGAGCACCGTCTTTTTATTTAAGTAGGAGGTTGAAATTTTGGCAGTATATTAGGGTGGATAAAGGTAAAAAAAATGAGAAACCGCCGTGACCTCTAGGTCAAAACTTTTTTTTTACCATAGCTTTACCTTAGTGAACCACCCTAAGGTACATTTTTCCAGCTCAAAAACCACCCAATGATCCTTCCCGAGTACCCCCCTGCCAAATTTCGTCCAGATCCGACATAAACTGGATTTGTATAAGGTATACACACACACACACACACACACACACACACACACACACATATATATATATATATATATATATATATATATATATATATATTCTTTGTTTTATTTATATGGATTAAACAACGGTATCTTTGCAATAGTCGAAGATGTCCGTGTTTTCTTTGAAAACTTGATTGGAATTTTTGTTCCACTTGATTCTCCATTTCAACGTTTGTACTTGTTTTGTTGAAGATATTGCCTATCGACGCTTTAGACATCACAAAACCACGACTTTCGCATCGCTTTTGAGTAACAGAATAAGAGTATTTCTTTTCGGAAGAAACATACTAAATATACCCTTTGAATCACTGCTGCCATTAAAGACGCCATTTTGAATGAAACAAACCTCTCAAGCTGAAGACGATAATTTTAGTACTATCGCAATTATTTCTTTTGCAGCAAACAATTTTTTTTCTACCGCTACTCAAAATCGTCTAAACTGCCTCTGTAATGTGTTAACTGCCTCTGTATGAACAATACTGAAATATTGATGTTTCTTTTCGTGAAAAGAAAAATAATGTGGCAGTTTATGCTCTTAAGTTTTCGTTACATTTTGTGTGATTTGAGTGACTTAATAAACTTAAAAGCCGATAAGTTGATTAGTTGAAGATTTTTTTTAATAAACAGATGAAACTTCTTAAAAGATAGTTTTGCATGAATAAATATTTTTCATCCCATTATTCTTCTACTGGGGAAGTACGTCAAAAATTACTTCGATAGATGTAGCTGCTCTGATTTCAAGGGGCTTTCACTTGATAATTTCTGCTATGTAGATTTTAAAAACACTGCGATGGAAAATTTGCAAGCAGTACAGTTTTTACTTATCTCGTTTTCTCGCTAATCCTATCTACAACAAAATGACGTGTTCTGCTTCTACTTAAAGTTCATCTGTCATCTCTCCGTTGCACAACTGCAACTTTGTGTAAAATATCTTTGAGTCATCCATTGAGCTCAACGGAGCCATCAAAATACAATCAGAGCATGGGGCAAAGTTTGCCCCGGTAGGTGTCATGGCAGTGCGCAGTACAGTAACAGATGCTGGATTGGATCGCTGACCTATCAACTCCAGGCCACGATTAAAATATAAGATCTGGATTTGGAAAAACATAGGGTAGGGGGTTTATGGGGCTAACTTGGTAAGAAAATGAAAAATATTTACAAATAACTGCACTCGAGTCGGTTCTTGTCCTGGTTGTGTGAGAGAACATTTTCTATACTTTGTAACATCAAAAGTGTAAAAAGAAATCGACTTAAGAAGGTTAAATGAGTCTAAACTGTTGAAGATTTCAGCAGTTCTACACCTAAAACCTCAGACATAATCAAATCCAAGAAACACTTGTACTCATCCCATTGATCCATTTGTGAAGACTGAAGATACGATTGTATTACTGTCGTAGAAACTTGTGACAGGGGATCTACTACATGTCGTCTAAAAATATAATACATCTGTTCATACGTGCACATATTTATTAAACACATTTGTACATTTCCGTACTGATATTCAGAATCATGACACATCATTGTAATTTAAATCATACGAATAATGATCTGACTCAAACGAGACTAACATTGACGTTAGGTATTGCTTTCAATTCTGCCTTAGCTTCGACGATGGAGCAGTAGTTTGAAGCATAAAAACGAACATTGTTTGTTTCACTAGCTTCAAAAGAAAGGGATAACAAGTGATTTTTTTTTAGCTCGAGTTTAACGCATTTATTCCTTAATATTTATTTTTTAATCAATTTTGTCTGTGTACTGAAAGCAATGAAAACTAGAAAAAAGAAAAAAAAACAAGGAACTAAACGGAAAACCATGTAAATAGGCCGAAGAAAATAAGATATAAATGTATCATGTGAAGTTTTTCTTTTCTTTTTACTGGGGAGGGCAGTCCGCAAAGTTGGTGTAAATCGACAAAATGAGACAGTCGAATGAACAAAAATAGTTTTGCCTTCTCCTGATTATGTTATAAGTCTTTGATATTAAGGCGATGATTTTTTCCGTTACTGCCTGATGAATTTTCGATGTAAATGACTCTCTGCTCTGTGAGTTGCTTCTTTTTATATTATAAGCTTTTATATATTCAGCAACAGATGGCAGCACAAGTGTAATTTAAGTTGACTACGGTCTTTTCAACCCTTTTCAATTTGTTTCGAGTTCGAAAATATTTTTTAACCTTTTTGAGGGACAAAGATTAGCTCCTACAAAAATCATGAGCTTTTAAGTAGCTTTTAATTTGGGAAAAACATGCAAAGGTGTATTTGCACTTTTTACTCAAAAGTCGTTGCTCATTAAGAGCAAGAATCTGAGAAACTGTCACGCCTAGCATTATGAGGTGATTCATGACCTCTCAGATTTTCTCCCAAAAATTACCAAATGTTTATTATCTTATTGAAAGACCAAATCCAGAATGTTTTGCTCTAAAGATGAGTTGTTTAGTTTTTATGGATCCCTAAAGTTGAAGGTGCGGCATCAAAAATTTAGCGGATTTTCAAGACATGGAAATTGCTGTGAGCCAAAACTCTTACCAGGAACTGTTTAACTCCAATTTTCTTTTTGTATATGGAATATAGAAGGTTGTAACTTTACAAAATGAATGTTAAATTTGTGGTAAGTTGTTGCCGTAAGGTCAGTGAAGGCCCTCAAAACAGGGCATTTTTGACGTTTTTTAGCGTTTTCGAGGTCTAAAAACAGCTTGTACATTTCAGTTGGCGCGGCAAAAGTAGTGTCGTTTGAAAGACCAGTGTAAGCACTTTAAAATAATGTATAAATAACCGAGGAAAGTTCAACGTGCTTTTAGTTGCGTAAGGCCGAAAAGTGAAAAATGTCATATTTTAGCGATATTCAAACGGTCATAACTTCCTCTGCCAACAACATATTGAAATATTTTTTTTGCCAATGTCATACTCTATTCTTTGTCTTAACAGAACAGTTGAGTCCTTTGAGGCGAAATGTAAATTTTTTTTTTACAAAAAATGTATTTTTTCCTGTGTATTTTTTGTAAAAAAAAATTTCACATTTCGCCTCAAAGGACTCAACTGTTCTGTTAAGACAAAGAATAGAGTATGACATTGGCGAAAAAAATATTTCAATATGTTGTTGGCAGAGGAAGTTATGACCGTTTGAATATCGGTAAAATATGACATTTTTCACATTTCGGCCTTACGCAACTAAAAGCACGTTGAACTTTCCTCGGTTATTTATACATTATTTTAAAGTGCTTACACTGGTCTTTCAAACGACACTACTTTTGCCGCGCCAACTGAAATGTACAAGCTGTTTTTGCACCTCGAAAACGCTAAAAAACGTCAAAAATGCCCTGTTTTGAGGGCCTTCACTAAACCTTACGGCAACAACTTACCACAAATTTAACATTCATTTTGTAAAGTTTCAACCTTCTATATTCCATATACAAAAAGAAAATTGGAGTTAAACAGTTCCTGGTAAGAGTTTTGGCTCACAGCAATTTCCATGTCTTGAAAATCCGCTTAATTTTTGATGCCGCACCTTCAATTTTAGGGGTCCATAAAAAATAACTCAATTTTAAAGCAAAACATTCTGGATTTGGTCTTTTAATAAGATAATAAACATTTGGTAATTTTTTGGAAAAAATCTGAGAGGTCATGAATCACAGGCGTGATACTCTCAGATTCTTGCTCTTAAACACCGACTGCGCGATGGATAAAATGCAAAAATAATAATAATAATAATAATAATAATAAATTGTCGCTCGTAGCTCATTCATACTCTTGAGCTGTAGTTGAATAGTTGAGTTGAGTTTAATTAAAAAAAAAGAAAAGAAAAAAGCACGGCCGTGGAACCAGCTCCGTCATTTCGAATTTTTCCTGGGGGGGGGGGGGTGTCAAACGGTTTTCTACTCAATGTAAATAAGACGAAAAAAAAAAGGAAAAACCACTCCCACTTATCTGCAAATACATTACTATCCCAAAGCCAAGGGGGCAATTGTCCCCACCCCCACCCTCGTGATCCACCCAAATGACGATAATTATCATTCATAAAATGCCCTGTGAATTACTTTTAATGTGTAGAAAGTTCTATAAAATTGGAGAAGAGGTATGAGAGTTGTTCTTTGATAAGCTCCTGCAGAAGACAAGCCATAGACTGAATCGCTAAAGCAAATTAGTAGACTGAAAAATCGGTATTCAATCTAGAAATATTTGAAAGAAAAAAGTCAGAATGCATATGAAACTCGTGTGTTGTAGTTACAACTAATGGTAGTTACAACAATATTACCCTTCCCGTGTTCATTTTGATGTATTATCTGTATGAAAACGATAAATGTATAGTTTACATACTTTTACATTAGAAAATAAGTTATAACGAAAGTCATTTTGAGACAGCATTAAACTTTTCCTCTTTCTTAAACAACGGTTTAATTTCGACATACAATAGTATTCATTGGCAGTATTTTTTGATTGTTTTTTTTTTTTTGCACGTGTTTTTCTTTTTTTATTCATATCTCAAAGCTTTTAAATTTTTATTGAGAATATTCATATTCCTACATTTATATATATATAAAGGTAGAAAAAAAATCTCTCTCTCTCTCTCTGTATATATATATATGTATACATTATAAAATTTTGAGTAGCAACTTTGTTTTTCAAAGATATCATGTTTACTATAATCTAAGCTGCGACGATTTATGTGACAATATTGATTCATTTTGAAAATTAATACTGCGAAATTATAGCAGAAAAGGCAGGCCCATAATTTAACGGGGTCAGGGAGGGGTCTATTGCTAACTGGTTTTGAAAAATTAAAGCTTTTACATGTAAGTTGGGGCGGGGTTTTTTTCTTCGATTAAATTTGCATTTAGTAAACACCCTTTGCTCCGCCCCCCCCCTCCCCCCGGGAAATTCGAAATGACGGGCCTGAAAAAACTTTCATTTTTTATACATTCTGCAATAATGAAGAGGAAAAATCATGCATGACAGTCAAAATTTCACTTCCGAAACTATTTCTAAAAGATTCAGCAAGATATTGAATTCTAAAATCTTAAAAGAAGTTAAAGTTTTCGTATTTTTTAATTTTTGGAAGGTTTGACGACAAATAACTTTCAAAATATTTGCGGACGTTTGATATAGATGACAGCACCAGTTACATTAAGTTGCTGCAGTATTTTTAAAGCAAGAACTGTTTCGAATGCATTGATACTAATCGTATAGTTTAAAACTAAATATTTGAAAAGATATTGTACTGTGACGGGAATAGTATATATTGTTCAGATCTATGAGACAAAGAATTGTAATTCATTATGAAAGAATTACGTGTTCACTGCGGCTCGACCAGAGGGGGGGGGGTCACTGGAGTCATCAACTCGTTAGGATGCCAAATACAGTCAAAACTGCATTTTGAGGACTTATACTTTGAAAAATATTTTCTCGGACCCTCTATTTATGTTAATTTTGCACTTTGACCGCCTCCCTCCTCCCCGTAGTCAGATAAAGACCCCTCCAAAACTCAAATCTGGATCCCCCTTACGTGTACAAATAAATCAAAGGAATGAAAAATACACCCCGTCTCCCCCTTTCCCACCCATAAGAAAAAATGCGCGCTTTTTTTCACTAATTAAATAGTAAAACATTGTAGTAAGAGAGTGGAACAAATTAACTGTTGCAATTTAACCAGGCCCGTCATTTTGAAATTTCGGGATAGGAGGGCAAAAGGTATTTACTCAGTGACCATTTTATTGAAAAACAATAAAAACAACGGCTAATCTCTACTAATAATAAAGCTGAAGGTGGGTCTGTCTTTCTTTCCTTCTTTCTTTCTTTCTCTCTGTCTGTCTTACGCACGTAGCGCCAAAACCGTTCGGTCGATTTTCATAAAATTTGGCACAAAATTAGTTTGTAGCATGGGGTTATGCACTATGAAGCGTTTTTTCGGAAATTTTATTTAGTTGTTTTTCTATTCTAATTCTTAGTGAAAATTCGACAAAAGAGGGAAGAAATATTTCATACACATTTTCAAGTCTTATGTCATTCGAAAGCTTGAAATTTTCTGATAAAAATGATGTCAGTTTGAAGTTTCTACGAGCTTTATAATAGCTGTAATAATTGTTTTTAGAATCCCAGAAATTCAAGGCTTACCTTCAGCAAAGCAAGCCAAACGATTCTAAAATGGTTAAGCTCGAAAATAAAATTTGTTTCAAAATAAAGATGAAATGAATTATTTTATCTACGGAATTCAACTTTTTATGTTGTTACCATGGTTGCGTTTTTATTTCGTTTATTTGTTTCGTTCTTTTTCCCTTAATAATTTTTAAAATGTATTTGTTTTTGAAGCAATCCGAACTCCAAACCTTATTAAAATTAGTCAAATGAAGTATAATAAAAGCGAGATAAGATGGCACCTGTCAATCAAATGAACTCGAGTCCTTTCCTTAAAATAGGTAGAGAAGGAAGAAACTGACCCGTTCCATTTTTGTGAGTTTAGAGACATTTTGGCGATCTGACAAGTTGTATAAAAGAGGGAATAATTCTTTAACCAAATCAGGTCAAAAAAGAGACAACATGATAGTAAACCATTCTAAATTTATCGTCTGCAAAACATATTTTACTTCATTATTAATTTATTTCAATATAAATTGCAGCAAATGGCTTGCGTGAACGAATTTAGCTTTTAATTTATCGTTTGCTATAGTTGATGTTTGTCGATGTTTATTGTTTTTATTATTATTGTGAAGAATAATGCACGAAAATTCTATGACTAATACTTACAATTTTTAGAATGAGTTGAGTTTAAAAGAAAAAAGTGCTCCAAATACATTTTTGCAGTGTGGTTATTTATAGTTGGACTGTAATTTGCAGCAGTGGTTGCATTTAATTGGCGACAAAAGTAAAAATGACAAACAGTATATTCTTTATTGCAACCCTAATTTCGCAAATTTTCAATTTAAATTAATTATCGGATTCGTTGCAGCACTTGACCAATAGTGCAGGGAGAGGTGAAACAAAGACCCACCCACTTACGTAGACTATGAGCTGTCCAATGAGACATCTGCCTTGACTGTGCAAAATTTAAATATTTTATCTCTTTGGCTAATTTCTTTAATTTTATGACGTATTGAAGATGAGCTAGGTGACATCTTCAAGCTCTAGAACCAATACGAATTGCGAATCTCATTCTTCAATTTTCATTTGCGTATCACTCCTTCATGAAAATAGACAATTCTGAAAAAAGGAGAAGTCAAGTGCCATCTCTTCAAAGCCAGACTTTATTTTAACTGTGGTGAAAAAAATCGTCCTTTTTTCTTTTTTCAGTTTCTAAGGAATTAAAACTCGGTAAATTATAAAAATATCGTATAAATTGCGGTATTGCAACGTTTTTTCTACAATGTCTCATTTCAGAAAATGTATTATTTTGTTTTTAAAGCTACGAAAGAAAACTTCCCTCTTCTTTTAAAATTTGGTTGGTTTCTGTAAATAACAAAACTGTTCTCTTTTGTCTTATTTTTATATCATAGTTTTAAGGAATTATAGTTGAATTATAACTAAAATTAAGTATTCTTTCTTCAATATCAATGTATTACCAAATGACGTTTTATTTTTATACCACGGGCAAAGCCGTGCAGGTACCGCTAGCTATACATAAAAACATTAACCCCCTGTCCCCCGTAAATGACAGGCCTGAATTTATCCATTATTCTGGGAGCAAGTGGTTCTCCGTGCAATTTTTACAATTGAAATGCGTGGGAGATGAAGGGGTTATGTGACAAAACAGAAATTACGAGTAATTAAAGTTTAAAGTTTTATTGTAGCAGTTGTTGCAGCTTTTTGTTTTCTGGTTTTGTTGTTAGTGTGCGTATGAAATTGATCTAATATCTACTTTTTGATGTACCAAGTTTTATTTGCTTACCTGTATCCATTGCTTACCACTGTCCAAAATGTTCATTTTTTAAAATGTAACATAACTCCTTCATCCTCCATGCCCTTCAATTATGACTGTTTTTCTGAAATGTATTAGCGCAAAGAAAAATAATGTGGGTGTTGTCAGTCTCCGAAATTGTGCAGGACAGGGCGGAGGCAAAATTGAATTTAATAACATATATAGGTATGTCTTCATCATTTATGTGTCTGAAACAAAATTAAAAAGCTTAAAATGCTTAAGTGAACTAAAAACAAACAGCAACGTTATAAAATTAAAGGCATCTTAGCAAAATTGCAGAAGCGTATTTCAGAGCTAGTAAGAGCTCCTTGTTCTAAATAAATACGATGAACTATATACTTATGAATGAAGAGATATCTGGCTGAATATGTTCTTTGCAAGGAAAAAAGAGCTCCTTTTACCAAGCCCATCATTTGGGTGATTAGAGAGAGCGATGGCGGAGGGAGGGAGAAAAGGCCAATCTCCCCCTCTCCTTCACCACATTTTAGAAGCATAACGTTACTGCTCATTTTAGTAGATATATTTCTTTTTCCCTACAGTATGTATAGAGTTTTTATCTCTTGCTTTGCCCTCCCCCCTCCCTCCCTTCCCTCACTTTGGAAAATTTTGAAATAACTTGCCTGTTTGTAAACAGTATCGTAAAAGGGGGGGGGAGGGGGAGCTGAATGGCTAGTCCCGGGTAACTATTTGTGATGGGAGGAAATTTTAATAATTTTGATGAAAGAAATGAAACCTATTTTCCAAATAAGAAAAGTATAAGTTGAATATATTACGAGAACGGAATTGGTATATAACACGAATTCCGTTAGAGTGAATGCAATGCAGTGGTCTTATGACAATTTTGTTAAAGCGCGTATACAAAATAATGACGCCAATCCAACTTCAGTAATGAAGTCTAGACCAACTGTATACTAACCAAACGACAAATATTTGAAACTATGAGCTTTCTGCTGTAATAAGTGTACTCTTCAAACCTAATGGCTATTTACGTTTACCAAGTATTAAGAATTATCAACTTGCTATTCTAGAATCTCAAACTCCTAGTCAAAATCCTTAAGGTGCGTGATATTCATATTGCAATTACAAACGTTATGGTACTTCTGCAAAATCTTGAAAAGCCTCATTATATCCGTACCTGTCCCGTCCTTAAAGGAATTCAAGCATATTATGATTCCCTCCATGAAGTGCATGTTGTGTTGGATAGATATGATATTCCTCTTTCGATGAAAAATACAGCTCACCGAAAGCTTTATTATATCACTAACCATGTACTTAAAGAAATTTCTAACAGAAAAGTCTGCTGTCAAATGTGCAAATATTGAAGAGTTAACTCTCTACTTAGCAAGTAAAATTGTCTATTTTCTGATATGAAATTACAAAACATTGCGGTATGGCGAGAAGAAGCGACAGAAACTTACACCTCTGTACAACACCTATGAAGCGTACATAAGAAAGCTAACACAAAACTAATACGTACTAGCTGCCAAAGCGGCCGTTCGGACCAGGCCACTTACGGCAGGTTGGTGAACACCACCTTCAGTGTTGTAGTTTGGGGGCTAAGCCATTTTCTTGCGCCTGATGTATTGCTAAATATTCAACCCTTCTTGCTTCCTGTGGCGACTCATTAATTAATGAGCCAGTACATTAAATGTTCGGCACGGTACTCCTCCAGAACCATTCTTTCAGTCCGCCTAGCTACTCCGTTCTGAGCAGTGTACTTTGAAGACTTCGTCTTTGAGTTGGGAACTCTGAATTTACAGTACAGAAATAAATCCCATTCTTCGCTCAGATCAGTAGGCTCAAACCAGAAAGTAAAGATGGAAAAAAGAATAGATCATATCAAAACGCTTTTTACCGCCAGCGGTAGAACAAAAACTAATCAGCAGTTCATTAATAAAGTGCACTCCTCGCTAAGCCGTGCGTCAAATTTAATTTAATCCCACTCGAAGCAGGAATTATTGCACAAAGGTTAAGTATTATGTTTTTAGTTTTCCTCGTCCTGCAGCTCAGGCCCGATTCCAGCCACAGAAAATCGAAGCTTCATTGTGATGAAACGTCTTTGAGAATTTACGTTTATATTAATATTTATGCTGAATAAATTGAACGATTATGTAACGTAGTCAAACATGAAGCTTGAAAAAATACGAATATATCATTACCTGATTCAATGGTTAATTGAGCGGCGCTCGGGAGAAGCTTGACTGACATAAATAGATATTCTCAGTTTTTAATAAGATAAAAAGATTACACGGGGCTAATGCAACGTGACGAGGAGGATCCTCAACTATCTATATTCGCTTGTTAGATAAATACAGATGTTGTAGCATTGGCTCCTCTGCGACACCCCATGCTGCGGTAAAAAACAACATACATTCAGGGAACGGTGAAAAGATGAGACAGATTGCTCGAGAATCAATCTACAGTGCTTTAGGAGAAAAAAAAGTGAAAGCCTTGTCTGAGTTTCGTTCATTTGATGGAAGCGACAATACTGGAGCATTCGCTGGGATAGGTAAACTCCCCAGTAACAAAGCCTTGAAGAAATTTGATGCAAATATTTCGCAATATCTTGGGAATAAATACAAACAGCAACTGGTAATATTATTACAATGGTTTGTTTGTAAGCATTATACATGTCGAACTTTTTTAAATCGGATGATGGCATCTGCTTTGCCAAATTGGAGAAAATGCCAACAACGTAGTCAGTTCTTTGCTGTACTGAGGTACTATACAATGATTTTATAATGCTTGAGAGGATATCGTAGGCACCATGCTAAATTAACGAATGTGAAAATTCGCACTTTTCAGGAGAGCCAAAACACTGAATATAATTTTTTCCCACCTGACTAATTTGGTTATTTTCCATTTTTAAATTATTAGACATATCTTTAAGTGTAAAACTATAGTTCGAAGGTATCATTTTAGTTTTAATTATTTGTAAAATTCGAACTTGAAAAACGTGATTTTTCACATTCGTTAATTTAGCATGGCGCTGACGATATTATGAAACCATAATATGGTAAATTGACGTGGTTGTAAATCCTCCACAACCAGATGCTGGTTATGGTTGGGAAATGCATATGTACCCCAAATAACCACGACGGAGCCTGTACCACAGGCGATTATGGAATTGGTACAATGTTCATGCCAAAAGGAGAGTGTACCACACCTTTATAAAAATGCAGCTGTTATAATTATGTCACCGTATAAGCGACCCAGTATGCTTTAGGGACTCGTGTTCTTATTCAGTGGAGATTTTAGGGCTCATGTTCTGAGACTTTCATTGACTGTTTCCTTAACATGATGAAAACTTTTCGGAACTATGCTATTAGCCTGATTGCGTTTTTTTGGAGATTATGTCCACACACCAAGAATGCAGTCTCTATCTCATCAAGATAAATGACCTTAAAAGTCAGTTTAGTTATCCTTTTAGATTAGAACATGATCCCTAATTGTCTATTTTAGGTGAAAGATGCAGTCTGAAAGAGACCTTGGCAAAGGACTCCAAAAAGAATGGATTGGTATAAGTACAGTGCCTAAGAGTGTCCGTTAGGTGAAGGACACAGGTCCTAAAAACCCCAGTAGGATACTGACAGTCCTTAAAGGCTTTTTGTAGGAAAAGGGAATAGACTTTAAAAGTCTATTCCCCAGTACCCTGTCTGACTGTCCCTGAAAGGATGAGTACACAGATGAGGAAAGGATTAGGATGAGGACACAGTCCCTAAAATTCGCATCATAACAAGGACAGAGTACCTTGGAGTCTCCATTTGTACATACATACCACAAGGCCCTTAGATCTGCAGTTGCCTCCAACATAATACTAAAAGGCCCTTAGATCTGCAATTGCCGTTACGTTACCTTTCTATAAAACTGGCCTTATGGGTCATTCTCCAGGATGTGTAACTTTTTAGCGAAAATGTTTTATCCGCTTCAAAGTCTTATGTTTCTTTGTTCATTTACATATGAAGCTGTTACTTACTAAAAATGACAATAAACGATGACCCTACTAAATTCCAATTATTTTACTGATAAGTAAAACGTAAAAATAACCATAATTAAGACGGTGCTATAATAAGAGAATTAAAAATTACAGCCCGTAAAATAATTGTAAACATTTAATCCTCTTCCTGAAGGAGTAAACTTGAGATTATATTGATTAGAATTTGGTAGATGTCTAAAACTAATGAATCTCACCTCTATTAGTTATTCTCACCTCCGTAATAATGATATTGACGAGCTATTGCGAGGAGAGATTCACGGAGGGGAGGAACTCTTTAAAAAAAGCTAATGGATAAAAAAAAACCTAATGGATGCATTTTTCTAGCAAAAGAAATTTATTCTCATTAGAGAAACCACCCCCTCCCTCCCCATTAGTATGGAGTCAGAGACGTATCTCTCTCTCAGTAGGCTACAAGTTTTAAACTTAGATAAAACACAACTTTTCCTCCCCACGCCAAAAGTAAACAAATAAAAAATAGATATTTATCTCTACACTTTAATGTGTATGGGTTGGGGGGAGGTGTCGTCACTGATGTAATCTCTAATTCCATGGAATCTTTTTTCATGTAGTAATGTAGCGCACAACCAAAGCTAGTAAATGAAGCTTAAAATAATGAATGTGTTTCATATTTTCCCCAGCAGCAAAACTGAACAAACGAAACGATTATTGGGCTTTCCAAAATTGTTTTATTAATAGTGGATTTATAAATAATTCATACAAAACTGTTTAATAAACACTAAAAAACACGATGTGCTAGGCAATAAACAAGATACACAAACTTTATCGTTAACAATACTCTTATGGTATCTAAAACATGTTAAAACAATACATACAGTTTCAACAAAACAGCATTTCTAACATTAACATCATTCGCAGTGGGACTAAAACGCAGATGAGCTATCTACAGGGCAGTTTCACGGATTGAGCGAAGTAGTGTATGGGATTTGCAGTATTAAGAAGTTTGGATAGGTGGCCATCTGTAGTAATTTCTGTGAGTTACAAAACTAATGCCATGCTATACAAAGCAGCATTTGTATATTAAATATACGTAGATAAAAGTTCGAAAATAGATTTAATAAAATATTCATTTCGAATTTTTTATCAAACTAATCTGTAATTGGTGATATTTACCATAATATTTCTCTTACAAGTGTAGTGGTAAGTAAAAGTGGTTATTTCAACATGTGATATGATGAGAAAACTTATATATCTGTTCTGCAACTCATAGGGCTAATATATGGAGTCCCACATGCAACACTTGTTACATAATAGTGTGAACTGTATCTTAATAGTTTGACGACAAAACAAATCGCCATTTGATTGCTAGCAGTCACCAAAATCAAAACGAATTATACTGTATTAAAAATATAGTGCGGCTCAGATAAGTTGAACTATGACCATGATAATGGTTACCTCTGTTTTGGGGGAGGGAATCTTCATTAAAAAGGGTACGCATCATTGGTTTGGATTTTAGATGGAGTACTTTAGTAAAGAAACTACGACAGTAACTCAACCCAACGCCAATTACACTTCCCTATTCCCCCAAAAAGAGGTAAACATTGCCAAGGTCATGACTTGACTTATCAGAGACACACTATAGTGCTGCTCTGGTAAGTGGACCTTCGACAGTGGCAATATTTACCTCTTTTACGAGGAATAGGGAAGGGTAATTGACGCTGAATTGAACTTGGTTGCTTTCGAAGGCGTTCTCAGATAGTATTTCATTCACATCCGCGACAGTTACCTTTTCTCATTACCCGAAAAAAGGGTTAACATTATTAATGTCAGAAGTCAACTTTCCAGAGCAGAACTATGTAATGCAGCAGGTGATGCAATTGGCGATTGCTTACTATTTAAACTTTAGCGAAGTATTTTATGAGGGTGGATAAAAATTGCCAAAGTCGTCAAGATTGAGGGAGCCGTTATAGTAATGAAGTAGCGATAGTTGTATCAACATAAGATCTATTATTATGCTAGATAACTCAGCTGGTTTTTATTGCACAAATTCAGGAAGCACGTAAGTTCTTAAGCTCATCATATCAAACTAGTAGCGTCTTTGGTAGTCATGAAAAATAGGCTTTGCTCACGGTTTTGAGCAAAAAGTGCGCAATAAAGCACTAAAGTTTTTGCTTAAAAATCATCGCTTAACGTGTAAAAATTGCGTGAAACAATGGTAAGTTGAATATTGGTGTACTTTGCCCTTTATGCGTCGCTGTAATTCATCACAAACATACAGTTATAACACATTTTAGAAGACAATTCACTCAAGTTGTGATATAAAACACGCGAATAATTCAAAATACTTCACAATATGCACAAAAACATCATAACTTTCTTATAATCACAGAATTTGACATAGAAATGCAACAATATGGAATGTATAAAGTAATAATTGCATTTTAAAAAGAAATCAGCGGCAAAATTTGAAATCTTTACAAAACCAAGTAATGGTTCTTCATAATATATATATATATATATATATATGTATTATCATAGAAATCGCGTTATTTTAAAGGGAAAGAATTTCCCCCTCTTCCATAATGGAGAAGCAGAAGGAAGCTTCTAGTTTTCATTCGTTACATTGGTATCAATCAAGTATAGGTCCCCAGATTTATTTTGCAAGTAAATTCATGCAGATTTTCCAATAGATTTTATAAGGCTGTAAGTTAATACAGTAAATGAAAAATGCAGAAAGTTTATTAAATATCATACTATAAAACGATAAAAAAAAAATCCAGTATCAGTTGTTGCAAACGGTCTTAATTACATTGAAATATGCTGATAAAAATCAATGCTTTCTCACATTTCTGTTAAAAGTACATTGCTCTGTTTGCTTCCTTCTGCTTTTGAGGTAAATTATTGTGAACAAACTTGAAGATATGTATTAACCCTTTAACGTTTATTATCTTTAATATCCTTTGAAACGAGAGAAATAACTCCCAAACGATCGTAAATATGTTTTTATTATCATACACGAGCTGTCATCTTTTTTTCAAAATGTACTTCAAATGGTCATGAATGTCGTAATATTCGTTTATCATATTCATGACTATATGATGTAATTTTTAAAAACGATACCATGGGAATAACCATAAAAAGGTTTAGTAGCATATAGTAATGCAATTAAAAATGAAGAAGCGCATTGATTTTTCAAGTATCGCGTTTAGTGTGTGTATTCTGACAGTTGATTGATTAGGAGAAAAATTAATTTTTCAACAATATTAACCATGAAATAAGGGATGAACGCTCAAATTATTTTGTAACTTGAGCTAACTCTCACTCTTTTATTTTTACTTATTTAAAAATCTGGAAGTTCCTTGAAACTATTATTTATTTAAATCAAAAGATATAAACTAGATCCTTAGTCTAAATACTGAGAACTCTATCCGTAAAGCTACGCAAATCTAAACTAGCAATTAGAACAAATATTTAATGACAATATATCATAGTTTCTAATTATTAGTAACTCTTTAATCTATGCCGTATTCCAATGAATGTCTACCTGATAAGATCAAATATGACTAATACTAATAACTTCGGATAAAAAACATTCTAAACTAATTTATCAATAAATGAGTGCCAAATATTTAGAGCAGTATATAAAATGAATTATTTAACTGAATTATTTTAGAGCCACAAAAAAGAGGAAATCCACGGAAATATTCAATTTGATTTACCACTGAAATTTATATAGCTTAAAAATTGATAAATTTACTTTTACTGCCAGAATTTTCTCATAGTAGCAACAAACTAATTTATGAATTCAGTATTAAAATGTTTTTATCATAGAAATCTTTTTTTTTAACTACATCTTATCGAATTTCAGGAAATTTTGGTCATTTCATAGTATTTTTACACGTTATAAATTCAATGAAACTAACATGCTGCAATGTAAAATTTCGCTTTACTCAATAGGAGAAGAAAAAATTTAACTTGAATTTCAAAGAATGTCACTTCTGTTCTTGTGAGATGAGATGGCACTTTCTGTCCTTAATTGAGATTTTCTGAGAGCATGTACCGCATTGACATGTTTTGAAAGCTTAAGAATTTTCAATTGCGTTTATTTAATTTCCAAGAAAGTGGGATTTACTGCCTTGCTTGTAAGCTGTTTACATTTGAAAATATTTCTTTAATCCTTAACAATATTCTGAAACACAATGTCTATTATTTTTTTCGCACTGGATAGTTTTCTTTTTCTATAATATGTGTTTGAATTATTTTCGATAAATCCCGTCCAAATAGAAATTTTACTTTAATGGATTTCATCATTAATTTATATAGCCTATTTTCCTAAATTATGCATTTTTCAAATATTAAGAATTTTTATCTTATAGAACACAGGTCTTCATTGGCCCCTTATGAAAAAAAAAGTAACAAGGATGCATATGCTTTAAAATATTCAACAAACAAACAAAATTATGCAAAAAACATAGAGTACAGTAAACAGTCTCAAAACAGTGCTACACTTTAACTGTATTCTGCTTAAAAAAATTTCTTGAATAAAAAACCTTCGAGGTTTTCTTTTTATTTATTTTTAAAAATTATTTTTATTTATTTACTTACTTTTTGACAAATTTTGGTACCGTCAATAATTTAAATTATTTTTCCCCGCACTTTTAAATTAATCTTTTGCCCAACGCATTCAAAAATCAATCTAAAAG
The DNA here is from genome assembly GCA_038373865.1 of Uloborus plumipes. Lineage (NCBI taxonomy): Eukaryota > Metazoa > Arthropoda > Arachnida > Araneae > Uloboridae > Uloborus > Uloborus plumipes. The sequence goes on from JAXGGA010000993.1 coordinate 44,177, forward strand.
TCAATTAAACTAAATATTAATGTGACATCGGAAATAAAGCTAAAAAATTTAAGAACAAATTACAAACAGTAACAAAGCGTCAAAGGGAAAAATCCTTTAGTCAACTTTATCAAAGATGAAGTCAACATACTCAACTCTGTATGGATCACTTGTAGACACGTATTAGCAATCATAAACACATATAAACACTTGCACGTTAATGTATTTATACCTTTTTATGCTGTCATGTTTTTCGGTTATTTAATCTCAAAGAAAAAAAAACCTTAAAATAATTTTACTGATAATATAAATGTTTTTTGTTCTTTCAAGTAAAAAAAATTGTTTCTTTTTTACTTTACCCAACATTTAGATTTTAAAACAACATTTTGCATCCAATTTATAAAATTGAATAAATAATTACTACAAAAAATGTCGACTTTGGTCAAATATCGTTTCTCTTCATACCGCCCCACGGAATTTAAAATTTTATTTTCGATAGCAAAAGTATCGTAAAGTAAGTTTCTTTCAATAATTTATAATACATAAAATAACCTTTGCTGTGTTTGAAGAAATAACGTATTTCGGCTATGTTGCACTGAAATATAAAAATATGATTTGTATACGTATTTAATTTTTCTTAGTAGTAATTGCCAAATAGAATTTTTGATGTTATTCCATGAAGAGGGAAAAAACGGGTAAAGCAATTCCAGTATCAGATTCTATAATAATTTGAGAAGCGATTCGTTGAATGAGTGGTGTGAATAGTGGGGAAATATATATTGTTCTTCATAAATATACATAAGAGATAATAATCAAACTAGAATGTCTTAAAAGAAATTTATAGACGAACTTCAGCTTGCTTTAAAAGTGTTTATCTCCTTATTAAAGTTCAATTTGATTATAATTAATTTATTTCTCAAATACGACTTTATTTTTGATAACTTCCGAACTACTGCTTTAGAATAAGTTTGGGCAAGAGGCATAATTTTATCAAAAAATAATAAAAAAATAAAATTAAAAAAGACAATCAAAAACCTTTTTTAGGGTGAAAAAATACGCATTTTACTTCGAAAGAAGCAGTGAATAGATTCGCTTTTAAGAAGAAATATATAAAAATTATTTTATTAATATAGAGAAAATGAACAAATAAATTCCGTGATTATCCTTTTCTAGGAAATGTATTTCATGGAAAGGGCTGGCAAAGCATCTGATTAATAAAAAGGAAGATAAATAAATACATATGTGCTATTTTAAAAGATAAATAGAAGTGCTGAATTGATTTCAGAGATCATTCCTGTAGAAAAATGATTGAAACACGAAAGGCTGGAGCAATGAAGTGGTGAAGAAATTTATCTTTTCAAGTTTAACGGGCGAAGAAAATCTACTCATTTATGAGTACATCATTATGAGACATCAAGTGAAATGTTAGAGAATTAATTAAATGATATAAATTCAAAAACGAAAACAATAGTAAGTACTTCGTTACATTAGTGAATTAAAGATTACAAAGAACATTCAGAAGTTTGAAATCATTTTAAAAGAATTAAATTAAATATTATGTCCCGTAAAGTAGTATGATTAATAGCTTCTTCTTTCCCAAGATCATTCTTCAACAATATGAATCCTTCTTAATAATATAAAGTTTTTTTTTTTATGTTTTACTCCCTTTTATTTTGTACTTACCTGATTATAGATATTAGCGTCCCACATCAATTATAAAAAGAACATTTAGAACATGATTTTGTCGTTCATAAGGGGTCAACTGGTGACTTTTATGTTGAAGGTGCGACTTTTTTTTCAAACTCGAAATTGTCCGTAATCATTAAAGCTGTGATAAATGTAATTATTCTGACAGGTTTCATCAATTAAGAAATGTTATTTTTTTCAAAAATCAACATTTAGGATGAAATAAAGAAATTTCGATATAAAGTGTTCAAATACGGCAGAACACAAGTATGACAAAACATTACATACAGGAATGTAAAAAGTAATAGTTAAAAACATTATGTAAATATTCTCTTTTAAAAAGAGGTTACAGTTTCTTTCATTTCCATTCATTAAAAACATTTTCATTGTAAATTTTCTACAACAATCATACAATTAAGATATTAGTATGCAACTATCACATACACAATCACATTTAATAAATTTAAAAACTTATTACAATATAATGCACAGTAAAATGAAGTCTCGGTTGCGCTCATTTTCTTGATATAAATATTGCTCTAAAAAAAGAAGAGCAACAATAACTACAATCTAATTCTCTTAAATACCTTAAGTATTTTCCAATCTTTAATTTAACAACTGTCCGAACAACTTCACGTAACTAAGACACATCAGATAAAAGAAGGAACAAGACAAGTGAAAACAATAACATAAATTTAAATAACAACACTGATGAGGTTTAATCAATATTAAATATTGATTTTTTCTCAATCGATTACATATTTCATGATGCACTAAACATTTTTAATATGCTTATTATAACTTTGTTTTGAGACGGTATCATTGCAATTGTCCAAAAACCTTAATGTGAAAGAAATAACTTAAAAGGGGTAGACTCTCGCGTCAACCCAATAAAATACTTTATGTAGATGCTGGCTTTATACACATATGAGTGAGATTTCTTATAACAGCAAGTTACATTATATAATGTATGCGGAATGCTTAAAAAATGGAATGCTTTAGAAGTAGTGGCTGAGCTCTTTCCTCAATTAGCGAAAGTTATAAAATCCGATGAAATGAATCAGTGATAATAATCTAATATTCGAAAAGTTAGCGGTTAAAAGCTAGAGCTTAGAAAAAGAGCATTTACTGATGTCATTTCTTATACCGAAAATTTAAGATTCAAAACTGATCAACTTTGCGAACAATGGCGCGATATCTCGCTCGTCATTTCAGTTATTATATTTTTGATTTAAAGTCAATTTCTCAAAGGTTAGTTGAATGCCAGGTGGTGTTGAAAAGGTGCATTTAAGAGTCAAAGATAAAAACATTTCCTTCATGTAATCAAAAACTTAGCAATATCTTTTAAGGACGAGATTTGTCTGTAACAGACTCATTTATGTGTCTGTAAGGTGAATTCTTGTGAGATGTAATGTACGAGTTGGTTTAGAGCAAGACATTTATTTAAATAAACAAAGTAATTTTAAAATGGGTCCCAATGAATATTGTAACAATGTGACTGCGTTTCCTCTATTAACGTGGAAGCGGAAAGTATAAAATTTTTAATCAAAGTAAGTTTCAGTTTTAGTTTTTCTCAAGAATAATTCAGCTATTTTATTCATTTATTTTTTGTATATTTGCTGTAAAATTTGCCACTCTTCTTAAATATTTCGCTAATGATACATCGGTATTACGGTCTGCCAAGGAGTATTTTGTAAAAGAGTGATCGTTTTAATTTGAACATTATTTTTTAATCAAGAGCAGAAACTATTAAGTAAATAACATGTATTAATAATATATAACCTTCAATAAGTGAATTAATTTATTGGCTAAATTTCAGACGTAATTCTTAGCAGCATTTTGTGCTTAGTTTATTTGCTGCTGTAGTATTTTTTGAAAAGTTTTGCACTTTAAATCGCTATATAACTAAGTCTGTATTGTAGAATCAAAATTAAAAAAAAATATATCCGCTAAACATTCCGTATTTAAGAAGATAATAATTTTTCGACTGCAAAAAATTTAAACTTTTGATATTACGAGTGCGAAGTTATTGATTTGCGTAAATAAGGATGAATTCTACTACGATTATTTATTGAAGGAAAAATTAATACTTGGAAATAAAAATGCTCATCTAACTTCTCCCATGAGAAACTTACTATTTTTATCCCGCGAAATATAATTAAATTTTTTAAGCTATTTTCGGTTATAATTGATACAAAACTAGTTTACAGCTAACCCCGTTGCTGCCACAATAGAATCAAAAAGCTGTAGTCTGATTCTTATCCCCCCCCCCCTTCCCTGTTTTCATTTTTTCTTAAAGAGCTCAGTGCCACTACTCTGCGACTCAAACTGAGGAATGAAAAAAGTGGTAAGATTATCCAACAAGCTCAGTGTGATCCTGAAGCCATGCCTCATCTTCCGGACTGAGACGAGCGTCCTCTTCGCCGCCCTCCTTGCCGCCGGCGTAAGTCCTGTGCAGCCTCTTCCCCTGCCTCTCCAGCTGGCTCCTCAGCTCCGAGAGGGTCTGGATGAGGAGCAGTCTCCGGAACTGCACCAGCTCCCGCTGCAGGATGAGCTGCTCCTCCCTTCTCAGGATCTCCTCCTGGCGCGCCTCCTGCATCCTCTGGTCGACCAGGTGCCGCTCCAGGCGCAGCCTCTGGACTTTGTCCTGCAGCAGCTCCTTGGACGCTGCGAGCAGCGACTGGCGGGGGTGGGGGGTCGAGGTGGCCGGGGTCTCGGACAGCGGGGTCGTGCTGCAGCTGCTGTTGTCTCGGTCGCTGCCGCAGGCGCTGTCCGCCTGGGGGCTCCCGGTGTCCGGGGGCGGGCCTTTCGAGGAGCCTGGAAGAGAGAGACAATGGCCTGGATCAAGATTTCTCTTTTCAAATTTTTCTGGAGTGGGATGGGAGACTAATTGCTTGTGTTACGTAAAAAATGCTTTGTTTCCTTTATCTATGCTTGACATGGAAGCTAGATCGATCTAAGGAACAAAACAAGCCATTACTTAAATTTTTTTGAGGGAAGAGAAAGATCTATTCATGCCAATACGTTATGGCTATGTCCGTTAGAAAACACGTTCAGTATCAAACGACTTTGCCTTGTTTTAAACATGTGTCGTTTTGACTCAAACCAGTTCAAACCTTAAGTGTTTCCCTGTAATGTTTGACATTAACGTACGAGTTAAATAAAAATCAAGCTTAAAGAAACTCTGAAATTTCATTATACTGCACAATGGTGTGTATCAGTTCCTTTTTTCTTTGGAAATTCAAAATTAAAACTTAATATGAAAAAAAGAAAAAAACTTAAAATTAAAAAAGAAAAAAATAGTTTCCCGGAAGAGGCCCAAAGTTTATAACTTTCTCCAAGGAATTAATTTTTTCTATATATAAAGTAATGTTTTTTGTTTCAATTTTTCAAGATGACTGAAGTAAACATTGAAGGTGAATATGAATGTTGAAAAATCCTCTTATGCAATATTTCGTTCTCCCGCGTAGTACTCGAAAATGATTATTTTTTAAAGTTGAAGTTTTCATTATGAAAAATTTCGTTAGACTGCGTGGCATGAAAAATACTTCTGGCACTGTTCCTGTTAATTCTTAGTTAAAATAACCTACTTAATCCAAATTACTGTTTTCCCAATCACTCAACTTCCTTTCTCTTTTTAAAAATTGTTCCGTCCTTTTGTTTTACTTTTCTATAATTAAATAGACATTATTTGGAGAGGAACGGAACATTTTATCATTAGAGTACATTCATTATATCGAATCATCCCCTCCCCTCTTAAGTTGTACGTTAAATATATTGAAAGAACAAATATTGCGTTAATAACTTTAAATTCTAATAAAAAGGCTATTGTAATTTTAGAGACTGGGTAGATATGGTCAAGACTACAAAATCTCGAGGGTCAAGGATTAGGATAAAATTCTGGATTTAGGTCGATTCGTACTACATATGAGCCTAGGTAAAAAGTTTTGAGTGCATAGGCTCTCGTTTCGTTACAGGAAGGGTTTAAATTTGCTTGTTTGGCTCCAGAACTTCAACAACGTTTTCCTTGGAATTGTAAGCGTTGGCAGTGTTTGCTCTCCCAACAAATTTGGTGTCTCTTTTCAGTACACCGTAGGGGAGAAGGGAAGACTCATTTTACATTGTGAATCCATTCAGCTGGCTCATACTGCAGGCGATATCAAGAAAATAATTTTTAAAAGTTTAATTTCACTGGAAAAACAGTTGCTTTTCTGGGACAAACTGGCAATTTTGGGCATCCATTGCAGCTTAACTAGAGCCTATGCAGTCAAACCGCGAAACTTGGGAACATATCTAGTGCAAATTTACCCAAAACCAGAATTTCGTCCAAATCCGTGACCATCAAGATCGTGCCAATTGGCCGTTAGACTCTTGACGTCTGCAAGACTACAAAGTTTAAATTAGTATACGAAATGATATTTGAAGCCTTCTCATGGTCATCCTGTAAAAAGCGCTATAGCTCTGATTGCTGCCTGTACTCTACAAAGGAGATCGTAGGTTTGATTCCTACTGTTACCCTTGGTTTTTTTCTTGTATATAAATATCATTCTGACTCTTTCCGATTTGTACATTATTCATCGTGTAGCACGTCAAATGTCTGTAACAAAAAAGAAGGATGTCTCCAAGAATACTGTTAAAACTACGGGTGCCGCAGGGGTGCCAGTAAGCAGAGCCTGATTACCGCAGGAGCACGCGGGGCACAGGCCCCTCCACTTAGATTTCCTGGGGCCCAAAATCCCCTTACTTTATCCAATGCCTCTGAAATACTAAATACCTACTGTATATTTTATTAAAATACCTACTGTATGTTTTTATATTATACTAAAAGCTTACTGTGTATGTCGAGGTATGTTTTTCTCTTAATTATTTGATAGCATTACTCTTTTTTTTTTAAAGTTCGATCTTTACACAAAGCATTTATTTCATTATGGTATTGTAAGATTTTTTTTACTTGTAACACGTACCTGATATGAGAAGGGGGGTGGGGGCCCTGAATTAGAAATGTGCCCCATATCCAATATCAGAATGATCGGGCTGTGCCAGTAAGAGAGCTGGGGTCAAAGCAAAGTGCCGCGGGGTGCCATAGCGAATTTAAAATGCTCTTACCGTACCGAAAGGCCTCCCATCGGCACTCTTTAGGGTGAATGAAGGTTGCGCATGCTCAGTGAGATATCTCGCAGTACCAAACGGCACCTTTAATACCCTGCGCCTGCGCATTGCGACTCCGAGGTCTCATTATCATCATCGTCAACCATTTGAATGGCGGACATCATGTTTACGTCGACACGACAGAATTCTCGGTACAGTGCTTTCACAGTCTTGGATTTCACCTTGAGTTTATTACAAAAATAGATTAATTCCTCATTTTAATCTTCGAATTCTCACGTAAGTACATGCATTTAATTATGGTTCCAATATTTTCCAACGTATTTACAATCATTTCAAAGTGTTCTTAATCTCTGTGTAACGATTCTCTTTTGCTGCGTAGACACAGCTAGCAAGCAGCAGAACGAAGGAAAGGGAAAAAAAAAAAAACTCTTTCTGCCCGACTCTTTCTTTCTTATTTGTTTTTATTATACGTATATGATTTGCATTTTGTGCTTTCGCTAATATCTTTCTTTGGCGTTATTGATAACGAATGCTGAGTCCGCTATGGCCAGAGCTTACTTTTTTTTGTTCCATCAGTTGAAATGAGTAGATAGTTAAAATATATTTCGATTTTTAATCTGTCGAAAAACTTGACGTTTAACAAAAACTGCTTTTCAAATACCCCTATTTTTTATACCATAAAGATATTCAAATGTGGAACTATACATAAGTATTAATATGTTACTCTTGATAAAAATTTTAGAAGTTAAAGAAACGATTCAATTTTTTATTGATCGTATAATACAACTAAATATTTTTGATTTCTTTTGAAAGGGATCCATAAAATACCTTCCCTCTTCCTTTTCGGTACAGATGCTGTAGTAAATGTCAATAGCATTTTAAAACTACTGAGTTGAATCCAAGTCATGAGTTCTTTTAAAATATGTTGGGAAGTCTGAACTGTGAGAAAATGTCTTTAATTACAAGTTTCGATCATTTTCAAATCTGAATTCAAGGTGAAAATGTACCAAGACTTCGTGAATAAAAACAATAAATAAAAGTAAACACAATTGAAAAACAAAAACGCACACAGCACAGCGGGGGATCTGCAATAGTTAACAGGGAGGGTACCATTATGCTCTCCTATACGGTTCCATGTTTCACCCGCTGGGCTTGTTGAATTGAGGGTGCCAGTTTTTCACCCAAGCCAAGGGTGAAATCTTGGCTCCTTACACGGTGCCGCTGGTGCTACAAACGTTTCAACTCGGAAAGGTGCCAATCGCAACCAGTAGTTTTAACAGTGAAGGTATTCATTTCAAGCATCATTTTAGCCTAACGTCTATGTGCCATCTATGTCATTGCATGCGCCATTACAGACATTTTCACGTCTCTGAGGCATAATTATGTTTTAAAATATTGATATAAGAAATGCATAGAAGTAATTAGTTTCTGTTTCTATGAGGTATGACGTTCAGTAATTTCGTTGGCAGAGGAGCAGTAACAAAGTGATGGAGAATTTTACAGAGCATTCACTTAAAAGGGCGGTCCGCAAATGATGTTAGGATGTCACGATTTGAGGGGGAACAGGGGTTCGTGAAGTTGTGAGTTTGGGAAAAGGGGGAGGGAATGGGTAACGAAGTGTGGCATCACGCAGTTTTTATAAGAGGATTCCTATTCATGACAGTGTGACATGTGATTAAAAGGAAGGGGATAGGTTGAAGTAAGATACTTTGTGATAAAAGTGGGAGGGGAATCAAAAATTTGTGAAATTTTAAGTTTAGGACAAGGGAGAGGGAGAGGGTAACAAGTGTATCACCTATTTCTTGTAAGAAGATGCTTTTGAAAAATAGTGTGACATGTGATAAAGGAGGGGGGGGGGGGTTTAAGTTGAAGTACGACACTTTATGACAAACGGGGGAGAGGAAAAAAATTACGAAAAAAAAAATGACACCATTCATAAACATCCCCTTATAACAACTTAGGTAAAGATACAATCGACTTACGCATAACTTCAAGAGGCAACTCGTCTTGCTCTTCGGAATGGACATAGTCTTCCGAGTAGGCCTCGTCGCTGCTCTCGCCATCATCTTGGGTAGTTGTCTCGACGAGGTTAGTGGTCAGCTCCCTGAAGTCCATCCAGGCGCTTCTGGGAATGGGACGGCAGTAGGTCACTGGGCAGTAAGGCTTGTCCTCGTCGTCGCCGCCACTGTAGGACAGGCGGTCTGGCTCGACCCCTGGTCGCTGTCTGTGCACGGCGCGTTCGAGGGTCACTCGGGGCAGTCGCTTCGATGACGGACTTCGGCCATTCAGGCGCAGACCTGTCCAAGGCTCTCCGGAGTAACCTGGAGGGAGAATTGAACAGAAATCCACTGAAAATGTGGAGAGTAGGGTTTGGGCAATGTGACATGAGACTTCCTGGCTGATGTGTCTTTGGAGATCGTTAAAGGTAGTTCGTGTAATATGACATTCGATTTCATCGCCTATTTTTCTGAAAATCATTAAAAGTAGTAAGCATTCGCACTTGATAGACAGAATGCAGAAACCTTTTTTTTTTTTTTTTTTTTTTTTTTTTTTTTTTTTTTTAATATTATTATTTTTTTTAAGGATTTTTAAAATAATAGCAAAAATGTAGTTATATAAAGTAGCAAGTAAAATGTAGCTACAAAAATGTAGCTACGATAGCTGTAAAAAAAATCTTTAAAATGATGTCTTGCTTTTGAAGTTTGAAGTATTACTCAAGATATGGCATACCCACACAAAAACATTTAGCGCGAAATTAAAAAATATCACAAGTTAACCCCACAGATAAAAACGGGCAAAACACATTGAATGAAAATCAAAACATTGATTAAATACTATAATAATCATTGCAAAACTAATTTTTGAAAAATAATAATCTTTATGAAAAAAAACTCGTTTATATCTTTCTATGAGACACATTTCAAACCTATTTCTATTTAAAACATTAAAAAGTGAACCCATGAATACTTTCTACTCCCAAGATCATTCGTCACAATAGACTTTACATGTTTGTATACTGTACTCCTGATTTTAGTTTGGTCATATCATAACATTTTTGTCAAAACTTAGACGAGCTGTGTTTCAGCAGAATTTTGAATTTTTATAGTACAAAGTAGTTGATATGAGGCAGAATAATCTCATAAAATCGCAAATGAATTTTCTTGCTATTTGACAGTTTTTTGAATGTTTTTTTCTTCCTCTTCTTTTTGAATTTTCTGAAGATTTAAACTTATTAGTGCAAACATTTCAAGCGCTATCGAGTAAAGATAATGACATAACTGAAAATTGATTAAATTTCTACCGCTTTTCATAAAAATAAAGAATAACATAACTTTATTTAAAAAAGTTACTGCAACTTTTGCAGTATATGTTTTGAATATTCTAAATGTAATAAAATATTTTTAGCAATGTTCTAGTTAAAAAACTTGTTACATACCAGAAATTGAAACAAACTTCTAAAATGATGTTGATTTAGTTGACGCTTTTGCTGGCTATGAAAGTTCAATTTGGTGCGAATAATGAGAAAATGATATCGCAGTTAAAAATTGCGCCAAGATAACCAATCATAATTTTCCCCGTTTGAAAAGATATCTCACGGTAATGCAAAGTAAAACTAATCTTATGTATCTTTATCTCTTTGCGATAAAAAATAGATTGACACTAGCATAAGTTTCGATTTCAGATTATTGGGGTGTAAATTTCAGGATTATTTGAAAAATCAAATTTTATCTTTCGATTTAATCAGCTCCAATAACTAACGAAGATAAGCTGTACTATCAATCATTATTCAAAACAGGACGCATTTGTGAAACTATTTTGGTTCGGACTTTTGAAGAATGTTGGAATGATTTCGAATCAGATTCTTTGTAGCTCAGCAGCATTTTGTATAGTAATACAGATAGTACTGATTTAGACTCGGCTCAAATTGTTACATAATTTTTGTTTAGAAATTTTAACATAGTTCTCATAGTGTCTCCCATGTAACCCAAATCCTTATGTAACTTCAAACAAAACTAAATGAACTAGTCCCTATAGAATAGGATTCTTTAACGACGATTCAATTTGCATCTAACAACAAAATAATTTTAAAGTAGAAATGTCTTGTTACTCTAAAGACACAACTCAGCTTCAAGTATGGGGACAGTTTGTACTCATTTACGGCATTTTTAACCCTTTAAGCAGACGTGCTACCCGAAATTGGCCTCATCTGGTTTGCCCGTACGGCGTACGGGCATTGATATTTTCGGATTTCCTTTTCTGGTTTGCACGAATTTTTCCTTATTGAAAGAGACTATTTAGTAGTACTGTTTTTCAACAGATGGTGTGGCTTGTTCATGTAAATGAAATGCTTTTCATCCTGGTTTTTCTATATAGCGGGAAAGCGGGAACTTTTTGTTCTACTGTATGCCGTGCTTGTGAATCTCATGAAAATTATGGATGGAATAGGCGACGAAAATGCTTTTTTGTTGCATGATGAACTACATTCTGATACAGATACAGATATTTCTTCTAATTATTTAGACAATTCCTCAGATGACTCGTGCAGTGAGCTCAGTTTTGATGAGGATTTGAGTTCTGCAAGAATTTTTACAGAGGTTGATATAAAAAATCCACCTGTTCCGTGTCCTCGATTTAAATTTTCTGGTATTCCCTCTGTGCACGTACAATTTCACGACACTGCTGATGTTCTACAATTTTATGAAACATTTAGGGGTTTTGTGACCAAAATTGTAAAATAAAAAATGTTGTAAAAGCATTAAAAACGAAAAGATAAATAAAAAATAAAAAATGCTTAATATTCTTATTCTGTTAAGTATGGTACTTAACTATATGCAATAAAAAATATGCCTTTTTTGGAAGCATTTCTGGTAAAATAATTGACCGATTAAAGGGTTAAGGTCCTTAACAATATGATTCGGCAGTTGCGGAGGTAAATGTTCCTCCCTTTTCATGCTATGGAAGGAAAGTAACCAAAATTGTAAGAGAATGTTTCTACGAAGCGGTTCAAAACGGGGAAAATGGTTGGGGCAAAGCAAAATATTTTTATCTATCTGAAGTCTACCTGTTCAACAATATTTTTTGTTATGTTTGCTTGCAGATGTAGCTGTTCAGATAATAATTACCTCTGACGATAAGACACGTAAGGATGCAAGTCATTTTCGAATTTGGATACTCAAGGTTGTGGTAAGTCAGTAACATTTTTTGCTGTTAACGAGCAATTTGGTTCTTTTTATTAATATATATTGCTGTTGGATGTAGAATATTTTGGTTATTTAATGCTGGGCTCATTTCTTAGTTTAATTTCTTTAAATACTTTTCATGTACAAACGGGACAGAAGAAACTTTTGTTTTCTCTTTTTCCTTGGAGTTTATTAACTTAAAACCTTTTAGAAATAACTACAGTGAAGTATATAAAATCATTCAGGATAATTTTAGTGAAGAAAAAGTTTGACTTGTTAGTAGAAAAGTAAAAATTGTTGACATAAATGATAGGAAATTTTTATTGACTTTTTTCTTCAAAGAAATGTAAAGGGACATAAGAAACAATACTATATTCTAATACTAGACAGAAAAAAAAGCAAATCAGCCAAAAAAAAATATTTAAAAAATCGATAGCATGCTACATACTCGTATGCTCCTTCACCTTCATCATTACCATTAAAATAATTACGAGGAACATGGAAAGGGTTTGTGATTACTGATCTTCCACGAAAGCTTTTAAGATTATTATATGTACACAATTAAATATTCAGTGATGGCTCTTCTTCCTCAGAATTGCTCCTTAACTGGAAAGAAGATAACTGCACTAATGATGCTAGTTATTTTGCAGCTAATAACGTCTTCCGAAACAAAAACAAAACTGAATTCATTAAAGTTAAAATTCACCGTTCTGCAAGTTGGGAATACAATAGAATATCAATATAGAATATCAATAGAATATCAATTAATAGAATATCAATATACCGTTTGTAGAGATTCCGTTTGATAGGTTGACGTTGCAAATATATTATACTGTGTGTATAAGGTATACAGACCAGTGAATGAACACTTCCAGTGAATGAACTCCTCGTAAATTTCTTTAAAAAATAAGTTTTTAAACCATTCTTCTTAGATGAATCAGTAGTAGGCACGTCATTCTACACATTTCTAAACAGAAAATGGCTAAAAAATGCTGCGTTTGTGTTTTGTTTGGGGCGTTCATTCACTGGGTCAAGGCCACTTTTTCTCCTTTCAACCGCCCAAAAAGCCTGATCCAGAATCATAAAAATTAGCGCAATATTTTTAAAAATAATTACATATGTCACCTTAAGTGTTTTTACTGTCATGTGACAAATGCTACAACGTTTAACGATGCTATTAATTTTTGAAAACGAAATTTCGCCTACGTGTTCTTTCACTGGTTGGTATACCCTACTTTCGTTTATCTTATGTGTACGTACCTTCCCACAAACTTCCACTGGACTGGCTGCCGAATCCACTGCCAGCGATGGACTCCGAGCTCTCCGACCCGATGGACGAGGACCGGATCCCTCCCACCCATCCGCACTCCACCCCGGACGACGAGGTCTTGGGCGAGGGCAGCCACGGGTTCGTCCGGATCCGGCAGCGGACCCTCGGGGACCCCGAGTCCAGGGCCGTCGAGGACCCCCCGTAGCTGGCCGGTCCCGGGCTGCCCGGGGGCTCGAGAAAGCTGGTCCGGATGTGCAGCCGGTTGTTGCCGTCCGGGGCGCGGAGGAGCGGGTGGGGGGAGGGCGGGTGCTTGGCGCGGCGGTGCGGGGTGCTGCCCGCAGAGTGGGGTAAGTCTTTACCCAGGGGCTCGATTTTGTGGAGGGGTGTGCTTGGGGTGCTTTCGTCCCGGCGCCGGGGGATGTCGGCTCCGCAGTTGATGGTGAGACCATCTTTCTCTTTCTTGGTCTTCCTCCGAGATCGACCAATGTGGACCTCGACCCAGCGGATCAGCTTCATCCCAAAGGCTGGACAATGTCTGGAAGAGAGAAAACGAGCTTAATGTGCTATCAGAGTGAGTAATACATCGCCGGCTCGGTTATACCATCCAGATATTGCAGTTTTGTTCTTATTGGAACTCTTCAGTGTGGAATTGTTAGTAACCGAGCTGGGGCCAGAAAACATCTTATGGAAGCAAAGAGCACCAAACAAACTGGTGGCTGGGCAGTTCCACGGTAACAGATGCATCAGTTTTTCACAAAACAGCTTACAAAGACTAGAAATGTGGACCATTATGAATCACATAGTCTTTCTGTCTATGTAATGCAGTTAAATTTTGAAGTTTTACCAAAAAAATATTTAAAAAGTACTATTTTCTCCATAACGTTACGTATCTTGCAGGATACGTCCATTACGGGGCCAAAAGAAAAAAAAAAAACCATCATATACACTGCTCGACATTGATAATGCAACACCAAGAAGGAGTGGCCAGAAATTCATGCAAATTTTACCGTAGACGCGCGTCACTGAGTTATGCAAATGATATGAAATGCGCAGCTCTCCGACGCACGTGAAGTAAGATATAAGAGAATGAAGTTGAAAAGTGGGCTATGTTCATGTTGGTTTTTCTGCCAGACTAATTATCGGAGAAATTTGGTTTTTGTCTCGAAGGATACGTGTGATAGGAGGAAATGCCACGTCGTCCTCAACGAAGACACTTCCAGCATATAGACGACTTTACAAGGGGTATGGTGATCGGACTGAGAAGGGGAGGTTGGTTCATATGTCAAATTGCAGCTGATACCCACATGGATGCAAGCACTGTGCATCGGCACTGTCGGAGATGGTTGGAAAGAGGAAATGTAGCCACATTGAGGGGTGCAGGTGCAACCAGAGTGACGTCAGACCGCTTGGATCGACGGATTCACCGACAAGCTGTGGCGGACCCGCAAGTCACTTGTACGTCGATTCTGCAGCACGTGCAAGGTACCCTGGATGGTCTTGTGTCGACCAGAACCATTTCCCGTCGACTGGTTGCACGTGGCCTGCAATCACGGCGCCCGCTAAGAAGACTGCCATTGACCCCACAGCACAGACTCCAACGTTTGGAATGGTGCCGGACCAGAGCGACGTGGATGGCAGAATGGCAAACCGTAGTGTTCTCAGATGAATCCCGCTTATGTTTGTCCAGCGATAGTCATCGCATACGTGTGTGGCGTCGACGTGGAGAAAGATCGAATCCGGCAGTAACTGTGGAACGCCCCACAGCGCGACAACGTGGCATAATGGTTTGGGGCGCTATTGCATACAATTCCGTATCACCTCTAGTTCGTATTCGGGGCACTATGACGGCCCAACGATATGTAGATAATGTACTGCGGCCGGTGGCAATCCCCTACCTTCAGGGTCTGCCAAATGCAATTTTTCAACAGGATAACGCCCGGCCTCACAGTGCTCGAATCAGCCAACATGCTCTACGAGGTGTACAGATGCTTTCCTGGCCACCATACTCTCCTGACTTGTCACCAATCGAACATGTGTGGGACGTGATTGGACGCTGTTTGCAGAACCTGTCACTGCCTCGTTCAGAGGACGAACTGTGGCAAATGGTTGAAAGGGAATGGAGTGCCATCCCTCAGGACACCATCCGCAGGCTTATTGACTCCATGCCTAGACGTGTTTCTTCGTGCATCGCTGTCCGCGGTGGTCCTACTTCTTACTGAGCCGACGCCGTCCTCGCTCTAAATTTTGCTTATTTATTTTGAAATAAATATCACTTATTGCTTTGAAATAAATATCACCATGCTGTCTCTGTCTTCTTACCAAATTTCATCAATTTCTGACCACTCCTTCTTGGTGTTGCATTTTCAATGTCGAGCAGTGTACAAACCGTTTCTGAAAATTTTCAAAATTTAAATGTGTTTTATAGAAGTAGAGTGCATGTTCTTTATAAAATTCATGCAGCGAAACAAGGATCTAACATGTTTGGGGTCTTTTCAGGCTGTTTGGTGCTGCCATCGATGCTTTTTATTAAAATGGAATTGCCCAGCTGAAGTAAAATAAGCACACCAGCGAGAGACAGCAGCGATGGTACGGTTCAACTCGTAAATTGAAGGCAAAGCTTCGGTATAAAGCAGCAAGTTACATCCCCAAAGGCCAGGGCTAGAAAGTCCGAAGAGACTTGGCGCGTGCGCAGATGTCTCGGAGGTCGCACGAAAAAATTTTAGACAGTACACGTAATACACCGCTAGGCTTGGTATAACCGAGGACTGTAACTTATTGCATTATATTAAAGTATATTGTTTACATTTCATTTTTCAGTTGCGGCGTGGAGAGATAGCGGACGAACTTAAGCGAAAACATAACACTGAATTTTGTAATAAATAGGATAAGAGAGAATACATAAGCAGTAATTTTTTTACTGCTCCTGCTTTCTCGCTGGTCCTTCAGCATTCATTTTCAGCACTTACACACTTCAAAGAATATTTTAAAGTTCATTTTCAAATAATATATTCTTATAAATCGAAGTTTTAGAACAATTTAAAATGTAACAAACCCATTTGCTAGACTTGGAAAATGTTCGTATTATTAAGCATGATTAAACCACATCTACATATTTTTACATACAATGATTTTTCCCCCTTTTAGGACTTTTTGATATATATGTATTCATGATATCAAAGTTTTGCTCGTTTATGTAGCATTACACAAGTTGAAAGTAAATACAGTACTGGCCAGAATGGATTGTGTGGCGAGCACTACAAAAGTCTCGATGAGATGTTGGCAGCACGGATTTCTAAAAAGAGGGCGTTGCTGTTGACATCGGGGCTTCTTGCCGAGTTGTGTTTTTTTTTTTTTTTGAACCGTCGATGTCGGATTACGAGTGCTGTTTCGGATTTTTCGAATGCTTTCTATCAGCATCATTCAAATTGTTGCTTTGGATCCTAAATGCCAAATGTTGAACGTAATCGTTTTCTGATCTGTGTTTACTTGTAAATATGTTCTACAGTTCTAAACTTCCAACTTGATACAAAAGACTGAACTCGTTTTTATCGCATTGAATTTAAATTGATCTCTCAATTGGTTCTGTTAAATTCAACATTTTTTGGTCCTGCAGCTTCGGAACCATTTAGATTATTGAAAATGTGGACTATCGAAAACTGGATGCTCGAGTATTTTGGACATTTGCGATTTGGATACCTGAATATCTTTGGATAATTTAACCTTCTTTGAAAGGGGTAAGTAAAATACCCACTTTTACGTTATTGATATTTGACATTGTTTATTGCCACTCATTATGGGCAAAAAATCATTGAAAGCGGTACGAACTTTGTATCTAACACTAGCTACACGATTTGTCATTAAGTAGAAGCAAAACTTCATGATACAAGTGCACCTATTGAAGACTTTGGAGACCTAATTGAATTTTCAAATCCTCAAATTTTTGCTGCCCGAGGGCCATTTTTGCAAATGTCTCGAAACTTGAGCTCCACCCCCCCCCCCCCCCCCCCCCATCTTCCAGATTATATGTTCTCATCATATGCATAACGGTTCGGAATCACAGGCATATTTTTTGAATTAGATTTCGGAAAACTTCTACGTCGAGCTTAAACATAACGAATTTTTACGGATCCCTAAAAATTGTTTTTGGGACAAAGAAAAAATACGTGCCTTCTGAAATTTTTAGAAGAATCCAGCATAAAAATTTTAGCAAAATCAAAAATGTTGTATATCTGAACACCCTATTTCTCCACAGTTCTTATAAAAACTGCCTCTTAAGCGCAAAGAAAATTCGGAAAAGTAGATATAGAAAGTCAAAACGAGACATCTCAGGTAGTTAGCAATGGTAGTAATTTTGCTCCCAAATGTTCCCTGAAAATTCAGAAAGCGTCGGTCAATCTGCGTTACTGATACATTTTTGTATGCACATAAACTATACTTTTTCTGAAATTTTTTAGAGCAGAATGTAATATATTAGCAAATATGGACTCTTAGGTAATGTTAAATTAAAAAAAAAAAACTTGAAACAATGATGTATTTTTATTCTTGAGGGTTTGCTAAAGGGCTTTGTGTGCTTATGAAAAAATTAGTCGTTATATAAATAAATACTAGATTTGCTAACTGTTATATTAGCTTAGGTATAAAAGTTTTTTTTTTCTGCTTTACTCAAAGCTCTCCCTTCCTTCTAACCAGTTGTTACATTATATTAACCCATTAATGCCTAGCGTCCCTTTTTAGGGACGGTCCAAAAAAAGGTCTGAATTTTCCCAAAATGAACATTTCAACCAAATAATCGTGTTCAATTAGTACCTTGACATTGTTTCAATTCGTTATTAACAGATTGCAGCACATAACCATTGTAAAGTGTGTTCTGCAGCAGTTTTAATATGATCTTTATCGAAAATGACATCGTTCACAATATCAAGAAAAAAAGCTAAGATTTCAAAGTTATTCCCAGCTTCCCAGTTTATGTTAATTGCTGATTTTATTTCTTCTTATAAAATGTCTTTTAAATATTATGTCGTAGGCAGAAAAAAAATTTAGTAAAAAAAGTATGTACCACCTGGGGTTTATTGTAACTTTTAAGGGACGATTTGTCTTTCCTTAATAAAAAAAAATTTTTACATAATAATTATTTTTCCTGTCCATTAAACACTGTTTGTAACCAGTATACAAAATATCTTTAGAAAAAAAATATCAGGCATTAATGGGTTAAGTAGTTGAATGGATGCTTTTGTTTTCATTCATTTGAACCCTAAGAGTTTGAGTGTAATCTTAGTCTGTGTGGTGAAAGGTACACCCCTAGCAAGAAAGTCTTGAGACGAGAATAAACGTGAGAGAAAGTCAAAAAACTTCAAGCACTAACACCTGGAAACATTGTTCATACTGTCTGATCTTCTTAGGTAAAACCTTCCGCGCATTTACGTATGCGTCAGGTCTTCTTTGATCTTACCAAAATAGGTGTGTTAGGTAAGATAACAATAAAGGGAAGCCGTATCAAACAACATGGAACGATGCTAATTTCAAGTACATAGTTTAGTTGAATATGTCAAAAGGATAGCAAATGTGTTTCAAATTGAAAACTTCGTAAAGTTATCATCATCCACAACCTGTTTACCCCTTTTTAAGTGGAATTATTCACGAGTGCCAGGCACGGTTCTCATGGACAGACAGTACCACCGTACTTGTTTTCGAAATAATAAAAAAAAGATATTTGAGGAAGTTGTCATACGTGTAAATTTGATTCGTCAAAGCAAAGAAGCAAGTAATCAAGTGTTTTTTTTTTTAATTTAAAGAAGAATGAAAAATATTGAACTTATTTTTATTGTGTTTTTTCGTTGTGACACAAATTGTTGTATTTGACTTAAGCTGACCCGATAAGATTTTTAAATTCTTGTTAGAAATTTTGAATTACATGGAGCACAAACCGCACGGGAAATTTTGCAGCATGAGTTAATACAAGTAGTTAACGGTTTACTTAATAGCTAAGCGCATTATATAATTTTAAAATGTCAGCTGATCGATATCTGTTCAGTGTTTCTGAATGAACATGGTTTTAAGTAAATGCTATGCTATTATGTTTGATAAGATATTGAAAAGAATAGTGCGTAAGTAGATAAGAGTGATTTAAGTTCAAAATATAGTTTATGAGCAATTTTTAAAGTTCTTACCTTAAATATAAATATTTTATCTAAGGCATTTTTAAGTTGATAACTAAAGCCTAGAGAAGTACAATAAAATGAATCATAAAAGGTTTTTTTTTTGGGGGGGGGGGGGGGTAAATAGTAGAAAACGAAGGGTAACATTCAGAGCTTTTAATAAGCGTTAAACACGATACAGTTAAAACATACTGACTTTCTGGAAAATCAATTGTTACACATCATTTTAGTACTCATCTGGTTAACGCATATAAAAACATTTCTTTGAATAAACTCTTAAACACGTTATGTAGTCATAACTCATTTAATAATTCTGAATAATATTAAGCTCCTTTTTTACGGTGGGGGAATTAAATCTAACAAATTGAGTATTTTGATTTTGTATAAATGTGATCGCGAGCAAATAACTTCTCAAACGCAGAAACGGTACGAAAGTTGAGTTGTCTTTCGGGCAAACTCATTTCAGGAGAAACAGCCGCACTTCTCTGATTGTCTTTGGTTATTGCTGAACTTACACGCATTTTATGGATTAGAGGCTTTTATGTTCACATTACGGCAGAGGCAATCAAGATCAAACTGCTTTAAGGGCTGTTATTTTGTTTTGATCACTATGCAACTCGATGCTTATTGGACAGTTTAGTAATAAAGGTTGAAAATGTGTGTGCAGAAATACAACGATACTTTTTAAGAAAGATTTTTTTAAAAAAGCGTGACAATTAAGAGTAATTTGGCTATATCTATTTGAATTCAGCACCAACAAGTGTCAACATTTCGTAAATCACGCTTTAACTTTTTTTTTTCAAAAATTCATTCATTATGTACAAAAAAACTACATTTTCCAAATAATTCTTTTTTTGTCACATTGAAAATCGGATTTTCCACATTTTAGTGGACACATATTTCACCCACATAATTCGTTCGAGATCTGTGATGCTGAAACTGCTTAAAATCACAATAAAATATATTTTATTGCATTAATGTATAAAAGATACAGACTCTAAGTGCATCACTTCTGCTAAAACTCCCACAGTATGTCAAATGTCAAGTCTGTACTGTTTTCCTGTTATGTACGTCAACAACAATCATATTGTTTTGAAATACTTATTCGACAACAAGACAAAATGAAATTCTTTACGTCAATAATTTTCTAATTATATCTAGCTTCAATATATTGGTGGTATAGAATAAACTTATATGTATAATAACTTGACGAAAAGTCATATTTTTTTTCTGGAAACTACACACAAATGGCTTCGTCCTTATTCTAACAGTTTTATAAATAGAATCAGTGTAATATAATCATGCGAAATAAACTTGTTAATTGAAATGATCACCGTAAACTGTTTTAGCCAATCGCAAGACAGGAAAAATTTGTTTGCAATAAATGAAGTAGTAAACCATTAACATGACCTCTTTATAAATGCAATATTTAATTTTAAAAATGGTAATTAGGGATGCACCGATTAATCGGCAGTACCGATTAATCGGCCATAATCGACTGCTTTGCCGATTATTAATAATCGGCAAAATCGGGCCGATTAATCGGCCAAAAAATATTTTTTTAATTTTATTCTTAAAGCATACCTTCCCTATAAGAAACTACGATGAACTATTTTTTTACAGTAATAACAATCCTCACAGTTGATATAAAGTTTTTAATAGATTAATTCTCCTACTTTGAAGAAATATACATAGACAATGTTGCAACATTTTTCATGTGACGACAGTTTCCTCCTCAGTACAGTGTTTTAGATAACCTCTAACTTTCACAAAGAATAAAAGTCTTGAATTAAATTGCTACAAATTACTAAAAAAATTAAATTAAAAGTACTCCTAAATTGGAGTTCAGACTCCCTTCCCCTTTTTCTGAATTTTTATGTCCAATTAACACAATTAACAATGCGTTAAGGTAATGTTATTGACAATAATATGAAAATTGGTTCTAAGAAATTTGATAAAATATGGAAATTATTTTGTGAAAATTGGGAAAATGAAAAAAAAAATCTTCTCTTGGAAATAAATTACTATTTCTAAACTCGGAATTGTATAAGAGAGAAACAGTGATGGTAAAATTGGTAGTATTAAAAACAATCATCCTTATCATTAATCGGCTGAGCCGATTAATCGGCCGATTATCAAGAACCGATTAATCGGTAATCGGTAATCGGCCAATTTGCTTATCGGTGCATCCCTAATGGTAATGTTAAAAAAAGTAACCACTCACATGAGCTCTTAGAAACAATTTAGAAAAAGCCTTAAATCTTACTTATTAGATAAACAAAAATATAATTTTTCTTCTTAATAAGTAGATAAAAAATTGGGAGAGAAAATTAACGTTTGGAAAAAAAAACAGGAAAATAAGCTAAAAAGTTAATGCCCTATAGCCGGAGAAACAGCCGAACTGCAAGTAAATATCAAAGACTATTGTGGCATTCGAAGATAGTTTTCCCCTATTCATATTTAAAATGCTAATGATTAGATCAGTTCACCAGCACGAGAACAATTCTTTAGTAACCACAGAAAATGTCATTTAGTTTTATTTCTCCATTCTAATCTCCACTCTGTTTTACCCCTTTCCAATTAAGAGAAGAAAAAAAAAAAACTGAATAAGAGAGAAGATTGTTTTCATATATTTTTTTTAACGCGGAAAAATATTTCTAGTTAATGTCTGATGTCTCGAACTTCGATTTTTTTTTTAATTTATATACTGTGTACTCAATATGTAACTCTAAAACCCTTTGCGTAACCTTCTTAGAGCCCTTAAACCTAGTGATTTTTCAGTTAGATACCGAACATTATTTAGTAAATGATAAATGTATTTAGAAATCTGTTAATATACTTTGTTAAAAAAGCTTTAGTAAATTAAAAAAAAAAAAAAATTGTAAACTTGCGGCGGAAGATTTTTTTTCCCTTTTCAGGGAATAACATTTTGTATTTCGAATTTAAGCTGAAATATGTCCAAATGTTGAACTCCTGAAGTCAATATGGTTTTAAAGGCATCCCAGTTTGCGAGTAATAGAAAGATCGAAGATGGAAAGGTAGAACGGAGTTTCCATTTACCCCTTAGTCTCTGGGGTAAATAGAAAACACGTTGAAGCAAATGTAAACCTGATTTCATTTGCTAACAAACAGTCATAAAGTCGATGTTTTTATACTCAAGTACTCTTAGAGAGTGTAATCTGGGACACAAGGTAGAAAACTTTTATTTCTCAATTCGTCCAAAAGAATGGGAAGGATCTAAAGTTAAAACATTGAAATTTTGTTTCCCTTTCCCCCACCCAGCATTATAATAAGAGAAATTGACATTTTATTTGTAAAAAAAGTCTTAACCTAGAAAATTTCAAACCTTAATCCCTAGCTCAACTGCTTAGTTTTCTAGAAATATTTCGTGATCCTAAACAATTCAGCTGTACAATGTACATGACTCTAAAATCAAAATAGAACTATTGATATCAATTTTAAGCCGCTTTCGCTTCTTAATGTTTTCCCTCCAACTTTCAGTGAAGATTCAAAACATTTCAACACTACCCTTGCCATTTGCATTTTCTTCAATAAAACCATGAGCGATGCTCAAATAAAATGCATATTCATCTCCTACCCCTTCTCCATTTTACCCCTTAGACTGCATAATAGAGTCAATAAAACATCTGTTGAATATCTTTGGTGTTGAAGAATAGCAGTTTTCTTTCTCGAAGCATTAAGGTACTTAAAATCCGCGACATTACATTTGTCATAACATTCCTGTAATAAAAAACTAGGGGCGACATTAAAATTACAGCGACGTGTTTCATATCTTCCAAAGCAATTGTAAAAATGTGCAGTCATAAACTTTGCATTTTCGTTCGGTTTTTAGAAAATGATAAGAGCCTTTAGCGACACTTTGATATTTTATTTGAAGTTATTTTGCTTTTCGATTTGCAGAGGGAAGAGACGCTAATTTGTGATTTTATTGCTTTTTTTACTGCTTGAGGTTTAACGTGTTATTGCTTTTTGAATGAGGTATCTGCAGATACATTTGTAGCGAAAATTTTGGAAAGTTATAAAAAGTATTTCTGCCGAAATTCCTCAAAATAGATGCGGAATCTTATGTCGTAATTAATGCTTTTAAATATTGAACTAAAAAGGAAGGCTTATGAAAGAAAGCGTGCTTAGTTCTCTTCTGGAAATAATTAAGAATTAGTCCGAGAAAAATGTTACAGTTGCAGGGGGAAGTTTAGAATGTTTATTATTTTATGAACGTATTTAATGTAGCATACATTTGCTAAATGTGTGTTATAAGATAATTTCTGAATAATGCAGAGTAGTTTTTGAAGTTTAATGCTGTTATTCGCTTAGTATTATCAATCTTTTTTCGCACATGTTTTCTTGAGCATACAATTCCAATTTTGATATCAATAGCAAACAAAATTTTACTCTGAAAATGCAAATGAAAATTTGACCTTGACAAATTCTTCAATTTTAGAAAAGGTAACGAAGCATTATCCTATAAAAATGCACTTCAAATCATAAATGGGCTAAACGCTAAGATATAGCTTTAAAAATATAAACCATAACACTCAATATTAAAATCCTAGCAAATCGTTCAGTTTTTCTAAAACTCGGCAAAAATTTAGGAAATCAGAAGCTAATTTTGATATTCTTCAAATGGGATGTGGAGTGCAATTTTTAATATTTTAAAATAATGAAGCATACAGAAATGCTTGCTTAGTTATGCGCATACTTAAGAATTAATTATAGAAGAATGTCGCAGTGACAAGAGTGAAAAACTAAAATTTTTATTTTCTTTATAAACCTTTTTTATGTTGGAGACATTTAATAAATGTATACCACAATATAAATTTCTGCCAGTTCAATGAATTATTTTTTATAATTACTTATATTGCTGATTTTCTTCAAGCATTATCACTTTTTAATGATGGAATCCAGTTCACATGTGTATACGAAATTAAAAGAAAAAAAACAATTATTATCGTAAAAAATATTTTCAAACTTTTTTTTTATAAATGCATGTTTAGGAGTTGCAGGGAATCTTTTTTTCTTGCCCCCAAAAACAGGTGTGTTGCAATAATTTTCAAAGTTTTGACTTTAACAGTGCTGCTTTTATCCTTTCTATTTTTAATGTTTTTCATTCATATCCCTTATCATCGAATTGTTACAAAGGACAGGTTCTATTACACTGAAGTGACAAAAGTCATGGGATACCTCTTAATATCGTGTCGGCCCTCCTTTTGCCCGGCGAAGTGCAACAACTCGACGTGGCATGGACTCAACAAGTCGTTGGAAGTCTTCTGCAGGAATATTGAGCCATGCTGTCTCGATAGACGTCCATAATTGTGAAAGCGTTGATGGGGCAGGATTTTGGGCACGAACAGACCTCTCGATGGTGTCCCATAAATGCTCAATGGGATTCATGTCGGGCGATCTAGGTGGCCAAATCATTCGTTGGAATTGTCCAGAATTTTCTTCAAACCAATTGCGAACAGTTGTGGCCCGGTGACATGGCGCATTGTCATCCATAAAAATCCCATCGTTGTTTGGGTACATGAAGTCCATGAATGGCTGCAAGTGATCTCCAAATAGCTTCACATAAGCATTTCCAGTCAATGTTCGGTCCAGTCGCACTAGAGGACCAAGTCCATGCCATGAAAAAACAGCCCACACCATTACGGAGCCACCACCAGCTTGAACAGTGCCTTGCTGACAGTTTGGGTCCATGGCTTCGTGGGGTCTGCGCCACACTCGAACCCTACCATCGGCTCTTACCAGCTGAAATCGTGACTCATCGGACCAGGCCACGGTTTTCCATTCATCTAGGGACCAACCGATATGCTCACGTGCCCACGAGAGTCGCTGCAAGCGATGTCGTTCTGTCAGTAAAGGCACTCGAGTCGGTCTTCTGCTGGAATAGCCCAAGAAATCCAAATTTATCCGCACAGTTCTAGCAGACACGTCCATTGTACGTCCCACATTGATTTCTACGGTGATTTGACGCAGTGTTGCTTGTCTGTTAGAATTTACGACTCTTTGCAGACGTCGCCGGTCTCGATCTTTAAGTGCAGGCGGTCGACCACTGCGCTGTCCATGGTGGGATGTTATGCCTGAAATTTCATACTCTCGGCACACTCTTGACACAGTGGATCTGGGAATGTTGAATTCTCTAACGATTTCCGAAATGGCATGACCCATGCGTCTAGCTCCAACTAACATTCCGCGTTCAAAGTCTGTTAATTCACGTCGTGCGGTCATCATCACGTTAAAACCTCTTCACATGAATAACTTGAACAGAAATGAAAGCTCTGTAAAAGCACTGCGCATTTATACCTGTTCTATGCGATGCTACTGCCATCTGAAAATTTGCATATTGCTATCCCATGACTTTTGTCACTTCAGTGTACTTCATCAGCTAGAACCAATAGCTACAAAAGTTTTAATTGCAAAAATGTAAGTAAACTATACAATCTCAACAAAAAATCAACGAAGAAGATTAAACGAAACATTCACTCCCCATCAAATTCAGCATAAATTATTAAATACATAAAAATAAAAGTTTCACTGTGCAAATGTAAACAAAGCATTTGATTTTGACAAGAATCCAAATTCGTATGTATTCAAAAAATTAAATGCTTCAAAAATTCCATAATTTTTCAGAAAGTTATAAAATCTATTTGTGGTAAAAAATGTTTAACAAAATGTGGGAAAATATCTAAGAAGGTTTTCTTAGTGATGTCTTAAGAAATACATGGGAGTAAATCTTACAATATATTGTAACATTGGCTGGAAAATATTCAAATATATATACTTTATTTATGTAGCAGATTGTTAAAAGAATCATACTTGTAATTGTGAGTTGCTTAATTACGAAATAAAGAAAGCAGTATAAGTATGCATATGTGCCATATTATCAGTAAAGGAATAATTCTCGTTTTTACATTTTTCCGATGAAAAGTAATGAAGAGAAACATTTTTTTTTAACGTAATGGTTTTATTTATTTATTTATATTTTTGTGTGTATTTAGAGGGCATGGTATGATTCTTCTCTAAAAAAGTAAGCTTAAGTTGCAAACTCTTGAAAAATGGTTCAAAGTAATTGAACTGCCTAAAATATAGAATTTAATATCATCATTTAAAAAAATGCTATTTTTTTACATTTTCTAAACTTTTAAAACAAAGAAGCTACTTGAACCATTAAAACCAATTTTTTTTTTCTATTTTTTTGTCTAAGATATAGTCATCCAAGTTAACTTGATTCAGAATTTTCCTGTTCTATGCTGCCTCTCAAATATTTAATTACTTTTATTGTATTTGTTAGTATGTAACGGAGGAAGCACTTCTAAAGTAATAGCTAGTTTTCCGAAACTAAAAAAATAGCAGTTACGAAATCCATTTAAAATATTTCAGAATGGTCCATTGTAATCTTACCATCAAGTATAACTTTGGGATTCATCAGAAATGAGACTCAAAACGAAATATTTAATGAAAGTAGTGAAATATTTAAAAATATCCCCTAACAAAACTTCTTAACATCACAAAAGTTCTATCATAAATTTCTATCAAAATTGATATCACATGGCATAAAATATTACAACTATTGGTAGGAGCTATTTTACCGACTTCAAAAATTCCTAATCATTTTTGCCAAAATAAAGCACTTATTTTTTTTTATTATTATTTTAGTCTAACACAGTAAAAAAAAATCAGCTAAGTTAATCCACGATGCCCAAAATTACCCCAAGTGACTGTAATTATTTTACGTGTTTTTTTAAGTAAAAAAACGAAAAAATAAAACTTTTTTTTTTCTAGCGAAATCATACAAGTGTCAAAATTCATTAAAATGTCAAAGTATTTCAGAAGGGGAAGAAATCTAATCAAGCATTAAAAGGGTCTCCAAAAGCAAAAAAAAAAAGCTTCTGCGCGACTCAATTTATTGTACATTTTCCTCTTTCGTGCCATCCTAGCCTTTGTTAATGCTTCTCCTCTTAATGTAATTTCTCGCTAATGCTTCCTCTAAAAAGAGGGTTTGAACTCCCATTACGATTTTCGGAAATGCGCTCCATATAGGCTTTTAGAAGGGGCAAATAATATCAGCGTGTATTGTTAACATTAAGCTCTTGCTTAAAATTGTCAAACACTGTTTTAGCAAAAATACAGGAGCATAACTTATTTGCGTGTAAGGAAAGAGTTCTTTTTAAAAAGCTTTGTATGTATTTATTATTGGTTTATTTATGGGAGGAAAGTTAATTACTCAATGACACTGCATGTGTTTATCCGCATTATAAACTGTATTCCTTGATTGGGAAGAGAATTAGCTTGAGGAGTGATAAACGTGTTTGTGAAGTTACGTTATGGATTAAATTGAGTTTAAAATAGTCTTGGAAATAGTGCAGAATGCGTTAATTTAAAGATGTTTTTCTTTTTGACAATTTTATTTAATATTTTACGGAATTTCAACACACACTTGAAACCATTATGAGGAAGGTGGATTGCCAGAGCCTCCGAAGAGGTTAGACTTCTACCTGTTGGTCCGCGGGAGGTATTTTATTTCCCTCCTAACCACCCAAAGGATAAACCAATGGAGGCATTCCCTATCCGCCACCTGGGACGCGACATGTAGGGGTTACAGGTAGGGATGCACCGATAAGCAAATTGGCCGCTTACCGATTACCGATTAATCGGCTGTTGATAATCGGCCGATTAATCGGCTGAGCCGATTAATGATAAGGATAATTGTTTTTCTACTACCAATTTTACCATCACTGTTTTTTATCTCTTATACAATTCCAAGTTTAGAAATAGTAAGTAATTTATTTCTGGGAGAAGATTTTTTTCCCTTTTCCTAGTTTTCACAAAATAATTTCAATTATTTTATCAAATTTCTTAGAACCAATTTTCATATTAGTGTCAATAATATTATTAACACATTGTTAGTTATGTTAATTGGAAATAAAAATTTATAAAGAAAAAAGAGGAGTGGGGGAGTGAGTGGTGAACACTCCAATTTAGAAGTACTTTTAATTCATATATTTTAGTAATCAGTAGCCTTTTAATTCAACACTTTTATTCTTTGAAAATTAGAGGTTATCTGAAAGCACTGTACTAAGGAGAAAACTATCGCCACATGAAAAATGTTACATCATTGTCTATGCATATTTATTCAAAGTAGGAGAATTCATTAAAAAAAAACTTTATATCAACTGTGAGGATTATTATTACTGTTAACAAAATTATTCATCATAGTTTCCTAGTGAAAATGTACTTCAAAGAATAATATCTGGAAAATATTTTTCAGCCGATTAATCGGCCAAATTTTGCCGATTATTAATAATCGGCAAAGTGGCCGATTATGGCCGATTAATCGGTACTGCCGATTAATCGGTGCATCCCTAGTTACAGGTTCCCCCCATGGAAAAAATCAAATTTTCACCCCCTTTAAAATCAAAGCATATGATCAAATAACCAATCTTGACATCGTCAGGAGAACAGCCACCACTCTCATCAGGCTAAGAACAAGACATCATAAAAACATGAAAATTTCTGCTGATGGGACTGAAAGTTATCAAAACTGTGGAAACTGTCTCGATGAAAAACTCACACAATATCATGTTTTCAACTGTCCTGCAGTTGCTGCAGGTCTTTATATCTTAAACTACCCTACAGAGAGATTTGTACTCTTGTAATGCCATTGATATAGCTAAGACTATTCAAGCACACCATGATTTGTAATGTCATTGAGGATACGACACCAACCAACCACGAAATCTCAAAATAAGATTTATAATGAGGGTTCAATGTTTTAAAAGTGAAAATCGTAGAACAATAGAGAACTGAAAGTAAAAGTTTATATTCATCAATGAAAGTGTCTTATATTGCTCATTTTAATATTAATAGATGTAGAGTAAGCTCACCCAATATGACTGCCTATTAATATGGAGTACCTAAGTTTTTTCATTTACATACATCCGACATGGAAAATGTCGGAAGTATAATTGTCGAGGAGTTAATGCTATGTGTTGTCCCCAGAAACAATGGTCTAAATTGCTATTGTGAAGGTTATAAACATTTGCTTATTTCGAAGTTTTAAAATTTTTTTACAGTGCTACCGTGCTAATAGGCATCGTTGCCATACGCTCAAAATCATAACTAAATAAGTTATTTATTCTGTATTAACGTTAAGAACGTGGGTTTTTATTTTTTTTCGATTTCAACATTAATTAATGACTCTGTTTAAGAATGAAAATATGGTTGCTGGTGTGCGCAATATGGGGTAAAGTGAAATACCGTAAAAATATGCAGTATGTGAGAAGCAATTTTTTCTCCACAAAAAGAAGAAAGGAGAAGTGAAAATGAAGATTAAAATAGTGCTGGAATTGCGCAGGGTCATTTTGAAATTAATCAAATGCGTTAATAAGGGGTTTATGACTTAAATAGGGAATGCCCTAATAGTCCTAAAATTTTCAAAAATATCCTATACTTAGTCAGTTGTTCATTTTTAGATTGAGTTCATAAGTCAGTTAAGAACAAGTTCTAGAGCTAAGTCATCCAAAAAAGCTGCTCCGCAGTAAAATCTATTTTTTCGGTGACTTCTTTTAGCATCACTGTATAATTTTAAAAGTATTACGATTTAGTAGTGTTTATGTTGTTATATTTAACTTGAATCAAAAAAAATTTGTGAAGATAATCTGAAATAAAGCACAATTATAAGTTTAAGAAAAGCTGAGTAATTAGCTATAAAGTAGAGGACTTTAAAAAAATTATAACAGCAAAAACTCAATAAACCCTGGTTGCGATATTTAACTGCAAAAATTGAATTGGCCAGACACAGTTTTTTTGTCACTTTTATCATTTTTTGGATAAAGAAAAATTTCTTGTAATTATTTTGTCCTTTAAGTTGTTGCTTTCTTTAAAAAACTATTCTCTCCTAATATCGGAAAGAACAAAGTCAAAATTAAGCCAGGTTTTAGAGATTAATTATGACTTCAGAACGCAAAGAAAGATCCCAATCACATCTGTAGATATCGCAAAAAACTTCTCCAAAAATATAAGTTTTTTTATTCAGACTTGAAACGTTTTTCCGGATTGAAAATATCAAATAGCATTTAATAACCCAACAAATTTCTAATCTCATGTAATTGCATGAAATAATTCTTTTGAAGTACTCGCAATTAAGTTTTATCAAGAAATTATTCAAATACGAATATATTTTCCTTTTCTTTTTCAGCTTTTTATTACTTTTAGCATTAACACTTTAATATAAATGTATTTCATTGAGTTGAAAACTACCTCCTTGCAGAACTAAGTGCAACCCCAAAATTTGTTTTGAAAAAATGATTTTGGTTGGTTGTATTGTGTTTTTTGGCGCAAGAGCCTTATAGGCTATACTGCGCCAAACGATGGTATTTGCATAAAAATATAAATATGTTAAAACCAAGACTTCTAAAATTTTAAAAACATTCTAAAAGAAATACATATATGAAGCTTCAAATTCTGAATAATAAGTCGAAAGTAGAAAAGTCGCACAATTTTGACTAAAACTAGAAACACAATTAACGAGACAAAAGACGACACAAAAATAAGGACAAAGAAAAAGCACTAAATCAGCCACATAAAGCCAATTTCTTGAAGAAAGGGGAACAAATTAGGGTGTAGTGCGTCCCCTAGCAACTCCTTTAAAGATGGATTAAAATTGTTAAAATATTTATGACGATTACCATTAAAATTAGGGCGGTTATTAAGAATGTGTAACACTGAGTAATATTACATGTTCGGCATATTGGAGTTGGTTCACGGCACAAGAGGTTTGAAAAAAAAAAAAATGAATAGATCTTCTGCAAAACTTTTTTGCTCAAAAAACTTACTAGGAATACCCATGAGGAATAATTTATCAAAAATGACATCTTCCCAGAAAAAGAAAAGGATTGAGTCTCGTGGCTCTCCGTGACAAAATCCGATAGTCAATTGCAACTGAATTATCAAACGAATCACGTAGAAACGCCATTATCTCGTTGAAGCATTCGTGGATAGTATCATAAATTTATGACAATGGGGTAATTTCATTCATAAAAAAAGGTAAGGTCGTGCTGGCACTGGGAGTGGGTATGTGAAATATTTTCTTGAAAAATGAAAAAAGAAAAAATGTCCAAACCAATTCGAAGATTATGTTAGGAGTTGAATCCAAGGGTATGCAGATTGCTTCACAAAAGTTTACTATTCTGAATATGAAATTTCAATACTGAATTATGTGACATGCAGCACAGAGCACTTTTTTTTTTGAAACGTTCTACTTTCAATAAATTTTCTGTGAGTCATAACTATTTATGACCAAAACCCAACAATATATAAAAACTTTCTCAACAAAATGAGGCGAAAGAAAAAATATATTGTTCATAAAAAAAAAAGAAATACAGGAACTTAAAGGTAAAAAATGTATGCAATGTGCAAAACACCCACCACCGGTTATAACATACAGAGACTGCAGTTTCGTCCGTTTTATAGACTCATCATTCCTGAATAGTCATTAACCGAGTTGAATGCAGATGTTCTCGCATTGAAACTGCCAACGAACTGGTAGCTAAAATTAATTTAACCCTTCAGCAAGAGATAGTAAGCAATATTACGATACATCTCGAAAACGAAGGTAAAAGCTTAGGTAATGAACTATCACTTTTATTCAAAGGCTAAGACAGAAACTAAATGTTAAGGGCGGTAATTTTCTGCTGATTACCTAAGCTTTTTTACTTTCATTTTCTCGCTGGGAAGGTTAAACTAATTTTAGCTACCGGTGCGTTGGTAATATCGGCTTCAATGAGAGAACATTTACCTCCAGCTTGAATATTGACTATTCCAAACTGACAAGTCCATAACTGGGATGAAACTAATAACTGGGTTACTGTTTTTTTTTTTTTTTTTTTGCATGATGCTCTCTGCCTTAGCCCTGGCATAAGGGTGGTAAGCTACTGCATAAATATAGCATACAATATTAAATAAGAAAAAAGCTCTCTATTGTCTTGGTTAAAGAACTAGAAAAACCGCATTAGTCTGGAATTAAAAATAATATAAAAAGGAAAGAGGAAAAAGAATGAAAATAAATTAAAAAATAAATAAATAAAAAATATTTGAATTTTGACATCTCGAATTCAAATTATGGTTTTCGCAATGACAAAGTGCGATAAGTGTGTGACGTACGCCCAAGAGCAGCTAACCCAACTTTGCCCAAGAGCGTTTAAGCAGTGGGTCTCAGTGCAGTCTCAGTGGTGAAAGCACTGAGAGTTACCATTCTGAAGATCCCACGTTCAACCCCCCCCCCAGGGACGCACATCCGTACGCCCCATATTGGTGACCCGGCAGCTGAACAAGTAGCACCATCAACCGCCAGTACCGCAATTTAACGATACCCGATTTAATGATTTCCTCAATTTAACGATACTTTTCCCTGGTCCGGATTTGTGTACTTTGAATTTAATGTTAAAGCTTTATCAATTTAACGATAGCTTTCTTCCATTTAACGATGATATCAGGCATGGCCAAATCATCACTCATCAAAAATACCCTAGTATAGGTTTTTTAACCCTCTCGGCACCCTGGACCTCATATGAGGCTTCTACTTTTGAACTCAATTTTGGAATAAGTAAACACTTAAAATGATTTTTTTTTCCGTCAGTGACTCCACCTATTCATGTAGATCACATATGAGGCTCCTAAGTGAAAAAAAAATCATTTTAAGTGTTTACTTCTTCCAAAATTGAGTTCAAAAGTAGGAGCCTCATATGAGGTCCAGGGTGCCGAGAGGGTTAAAAATATTTTACTATTTTACTAGCAAAAGCATTAAACTTCATGCCAAACATCAATGAAAAAAAATTAAGCAATATAAATCCGTGACTTCCTAAAGAAACACCAAAACGTATACTTGTGTAAGAATTGGTTTAATCAACAATAGTTTTACTCTTTCCCTATGTAACGATATCCTCGCTTTAATGATAATCTTTTATAGTTCCTAGGCAATCGTTAAATCGAGGTTGTACTGTAACAATTTGTCAGTGCTCAAAAAAGGAGGCTGTGGTAATTCTTCTTTAAAAATGCATGGTATTTGAACTTTTTGTTATTGTACTGAATCTGAGAATTAAGATTACTGATAATAAGAACCTTATTGTCTCTGTATTCGCCGCCCAACTGAGCCATATTGACATGTGTTTTAAAACTACTTATGTGCAAGGAAGTGGGGGACTCTTCACTTCTCAAAACTAGATCCTAAGACTATATTTGAAAGACATTTATCCCGTCATATTTATTCCAAAAGAAATATATGTATCAGTAACATTTTTTGCACTAAAATACCGTCTAATAAACTTTGCGGCATGGTGTAAGGCATTTGGTTATAGGAATAGATTTTTTAAAATACACATAAAACTCAACTGTAAACAATTACATAGTCTAATTTAAGCACACACTTTGTTTTCAAAATGTTCGAAATTAAGTTTATTTACCGATTGGACAGCTTTGAAATAAGAGGAAAATGAGTGTCCTATAACCCTACTTATCTGCGAAGGAAAACAAAGTCTAAAAAGTTAATACCGAATAGCCCTCAAACAAAAAATACAAAAAATAATCCTGTTTTTTTTTAAAGTTAGCTTAAGTTTAGTTTAATAATCCATCACATCATCCCTATTTAGGTTTTGCTGCATAGAATTTTGCATAGAATTTGCTGCCTAGTTTTGAAGTATTTTTATTTTTCGCAAAATCTTTTCCTTTCTCGCTTGACAAAAGGAGAACTTTTCACAAAGAAAGAATGTACAAAGACCCCGAGAGAATCTGCAAACAAGATTCTTATTTAAATGTTAATTACACATTTCATTAACATTCAGTTCTGAGAAAACATCACATTGAATTTTCCGCATTAATAATTTTGCATCACTGAAGTAAATTAGATTCTTTCAGTTGCATATAAAGAGGCTTTAATTTTGAGCATGTCATAAAAAATTGTCAAACTACTAAAAAAAAAGTTCGTATTGTCTGAAATCGAAAAAAAAAAAAAAAAAAAAAAAAAAAAAAAAAAAAAAAACCTCTAAATTGGATCTGCCAGAATTTTTCGAAAAAAGTCTTACGTTTTGTTTTTTATTTACTAAACTCGATTATTTCTTTTGCTGAACATTTTTCTTTTTTAAGAATCAAAGTGTGAAAAAATGAAACAGAAAAATACGCATCTCATTTTGTGAATTTGAATGAGGTATGATAAATCGGATTAGCATTTAAATGCGAAAAGTGGGAAATATTTTATATCTTGTTTTGAAGTTGATGTTTGAGGTAGTAATAACAATATGTGACAGGAGCATCAGTATTTAACGTTCTGAAAAACAAGTTTGTCTATAATAAGCCCCTAAACATTACACAATGTCATATTTTATGACTACACAAATACAAGACACTACGGAATAGATGTCACTGTTTAATATATCATTTTCGTATTTTGGGTCATTCTTAGACAAACATCTTAATGAGTGTGTCAGTTACTAGTAAAACTGTGATGCATTGATTTTTGCACTATAATCTGAAAATTTATGAATAATAATGTGCGGAACATTAAGGGCCCTGCTCCATATCAGCGGAAAACGCTACCGAAACCGAAGGCAGAAACCGAAAATCCGGGTACTTTCCTTAGGAACACCATTTTAATCCATTTTACGTTTCTGCTTTACGCTCGCGTTTTCCGCTGATGTGGAGCAGGGCCCTAAGAGTTTTTTACATCTCAGGTTAGAATACTTCTGTTACAGTTTAAAGGTCACAAAATCAAATAAACAGGACTTGAATGAAAAATGATCAACTAAGCTTTCTGCTAAAATATAATTGAAGTTAAAAGTCAACGTAAGTAAAGCACAAATTAAATAGAAAGTACATCTAACCTAACCTAGCAACCAAGGTAGTTGCTGTACTTTCTACACCTAAATTCTGCTCTATTTACGTTGATTTTTAACTTTGATTAAACAGGACTTAATTTGCACAGGAGCTCACGAAAGCTCAGCTCTTGCACTTCTTTTTAAACAGTGAAATTTCACGAGTTAGTGGCAAGCAACGTATCATAAATATTGTTCCCCCGAGCCCACCAGTAAATTAACTCCGAAACTGATGAATAGTCATATTCTTCCCACCTAATCCTTCCCTTTCTTTCCTTAGAGAAATGTTCACACACGTAATGTAAATTGGCTCCCAACTGACAGCTTCTTTCGATCCCCCAGAACGCATTCACCCAATATTTTTCGCTCACAGCAAAAACACAGCGACAAAGAAATCCCGCTATTAACCACGACCGTCGTTATTTCTTCTGCAACGCCGAAACAGAAAATTTGAAAACGTGTTTTCCTTTGGTATTAAGTTTTAAATTAATTTTTGAAAATCTTTTCCACTTCGGATCACGCAACATTATTTTTTATTTTTCCGTAATTACTTTACACACTACTTGGCTAACTACTTCTATGAAACTAATAACATTTTTCATTACATAGCCGTTTTCAATGCTAAAATTGAAGGGCCTTTGAGATAAAGGGGCTATGTGACAAAACAGAAATTGCAAATAATTAAAGTTTAAAGTTTTATTGTTGCAGTTGTTGTCGTTAGTGTGCGTATGAAATTCGTCTAATGACATCTACTTTTGATGTAACAAGTTTTCTTTGCTTACCCGAATCCATTGCCTATCATTGTCCAGAGTGTTCATTTTTAAAAATGTAACATAGCCCCTTCATCCTCCAAGCCCTTCAATTCAGACTAGTTATACTCCAAAGAACACAGGACTTTTTTTGTAAAAAAGTTAGTCTTGCATAGGAACAGTAACAATAATATGAGCAACGTGAAAAATTCAAATTTGCAAGGAATTTCAGACATGTGTTTTGATGTTTCCAGGAACCTATTTTTCAAGGCAGAAAAGTAAGCTTATGAATGTAAAGATATAAAAATTCTCAAGATTCCAGTGTCATTAGTGCCGATTGCATCAACAGAGGACATTGCGGAATTCTGCCGAGCTAAACACAAAAGTGGTATCTGCAGTCAAGCTCAAACTGAGAAAAAACTCTTTAAAGTTTAGCGCCTCCATGTATTTGATTTGGATGATACTTTTTCAGAAATTTTTAAAAAATGTTTTCTGTTCTCAAATGACCATAAAACTTTGTATGTGGGTAAAATACGTCACTGATACGACTTTTGTGCTTAGCGCGGCAGAATTGATGTCATAGTTTAAGATAGTATATGCTGTTTTTGGGGATTAGTACGCGAACTTTTTAACTAAGTGTGTTACTTATCAGTAATTTATTTGATCAAATGACTTTACATCCAAAAATTTGAATTTTTTGTGCATTGCAAGAGGAATTCTTTGAAACACCAGAACACTTCTTCAGTTTGTCGCAGATGTTAAGTACAGGATTTAAGTAAACCGAATAAAGTTATTAAATGTACACGGAGAGTAAGCACTCTGCTTCAAACTGATTATTTACATTCCAAAGCTCACAACTTTGTAGAGCAATAAAGGGGCTCCTTGTAAATCCGAAACATGCGTATACAAGTAACTTTGAGCAGTCATCCAAACACAAAGGGAAGAGCAAAGAACTTCACACGATTTATTTTAAATTCTAGCATTGTTCTCATTGGTGACAATTGTCTCAGAATATTTGTATCCTACCTCATATGATCATTTTATTTATACTAACTTTAACCCATTAATGCCTATCGTCCCTTTTTAGGGACGGTCCAAAAAAAAGGTCTGAATTTCCCCAAAATGAACATTTCAACCAAATAGTGTTCAATTAGTACCTTGGTATTGTTTCAATTCGTTATTAACAGATTGCAACACATAACCATTGTAAAGTGTGTTCTGTAGCAGTTTTAATATGATCTTTATCAAAAATTACATCGTTCACAGTTCACATTCTCAAGAAAAAAAAAGCTAAGTTTTCAAAGTTATTCCCATCTTCCCAGTTTATGTTAACTGCTGATTTTATTTCTTTTTATAAAATGTCTATTTAAATATTATATCGTATGCAGAAAAAAAATTCAGTAAAAGTAAGTACCCTCAGGGGTCTATCATAACTTTTAAGGGACGATTTTTCTTTTCTTAATTTAAAAAAAAAAAAACTTTTTACGTAATATTTTTTTTTATTATTTTTCCTGTCCATTAAACACTTTGTAACCAGTATACAAAATATCTTTGAAAAAAATGTCAGGCATTAATGGGTTAAAACGCAAAACCCACAAATAGTTAGAAAATATTAGAAATCGAATGACTATAATGAAATGTACTGATTACTTGAAGCGCACATTAAAAGTCGTTTTAAGAACATAGCTGACTCGGTGTTATCGACTAAACACCCCTAACAGCTCAGAATCAGAACTCAATCTGCCATGACCGACTATTGGAAATGCAGAAGAAACCAATACCCAACGGTCCGCCCACCTTTTAGAAACAATTTAATCCAAAGATATATTTATTTTTTCATTAAAACATTAAATTATCACTCAAAAATCATACAAATTTATAAAATAACGAAGAACAAAGGAGCACTTGCCCTTCAAGGAAAGTGTTTACAGTTTTATTGAAAAATAAGCTAAATCACGCACTGGAAAGACTCACGCACTGCTTTAAATAAAATGATTTATTATCAACGCAATAAAAATTACCCACAATTTACTGCTGTTAGCTGATTTGTGACAGGTAGTTGAACGCAGGAATGCTTCCTACTTGGTTTTAAATTAGATATACCGCACTATTTATAGGATGATTTGCGTCGTTGTGGCCGACCTCTTATCTGGGAGACTGACCAAGCTCATGAGCACTTACCCTGCTTTGTGTTCTACCTTTTATCGATGGTGCAATTTCTCACCGCTTCTTTACCATGAAGGTTGAAATAAATATGCCGGTACAGCATTCTCAAAAGAATGTTGATTTTTGCAGCTTATGATCATCATATATTGTGGACAAAAATTATTCCACTGGGTTTTGCTTCAATTCAGTATTGATATAAAATACAAGGGAACAAATCAACTAGCTTGTTTTCTTACGTTCTGAAAACGCATTCAATAAAAATATCCAAAATCTATCGAAAACATATGAAAGTTAAAGATGAACATACTGATTGCAATAGCTGACGACATATAGTTGCCTCTAAAACAGAAAAATAATTGTTCCGAAAATCCGTAATGAAGTTTATGAAATAATACAGAAAAGTATCAGTTTTATATGAGGTGGTGGTGATGGTGGTGTGTGGGGAGGGGGGGGGGGTAGAATACCTTGAAACAGGTTGCTGCAGTTATTATCAATACTTTTTTCTCAGTAATATATACAAAATGCATTGTAACAGCATGATTGCACAAATTTGCCTACTCTTACAGTTTCAGTAAAATTCCTCAAATCCAAAGTTATTTATTAGGGTGGAGCGAAAAAAACAAAGTTTTTATTTTCGAATTGTAATAGTGCGGAAAAGTTGCGATTGGTGAAGACTTACAAAACAAAAAAAATTTTTTTTGAAATCGGATAATATCTTCCGTTCCCGCAACGAGCCTGAAATTTTGAAAAAATGAAAATTTTCATGTGTTTTTAGCAATTTTTTAAGTTTTTGT
This sequence comes from Uloborus plumipes, assembly GCA_038373865.1. NCBI lineage: Eukaryota > Metazoa > Arthropoda > Arachnida > Araneae > Uloboridae > Uloborus > Uloborus plumipes. Next base: position 83,146 of record JAXGGA010000993.1, read on the forward strand.
TTCAATGCTTATTTTAATGCTCTTGGACGGAAAAGTTACGATTGGTGAAGCCTTCTGAAATTTTAAAAAATATATTGAGATCGAATAATACCTTCTAATCCAGGAACAAGCCAGAAAAACCAAAAAATTGTAAATTTTCAGCTTTTTTGGGAGAGATTAAAAAAATTAAAAAAAAATGTTCTCATTTTTTTTTCTTCTTTTTTACCCGGTATCATAGCGTAAAGAATTTTAAAAAGCACTATATTACTCTTAAACATTAATTTTTTAGGTACTGTCGTCCCCGCTTAATCGGATAACGGATAAACGAATACCCCGCTTATACGAATAAAATATCTTGCAACCGATGCCACAGACGTAATGTTAAAGATCCCCGCTTAATCGAATACCCCGTTTAATCGAATAATATTTCTTGAAACCGACAGTATCTTCTAAGCATGCAAAACTACCATTCTTCACAACAATGAAACACTTTCAACTAAATTATAAAATATTTTCCAAAATTTCTACAATCCAATACAAAAACCCACTAAATAAGATACACAATCGCAAAATAAACGCTAATTTTAACCACTAAACTATAAACAATTGAAATGCATAACTAATTATATACAATTTCTTAACCATCTTTTGAAGTCTCTGCCTTCTAAAATCTGTTACCTAACCTAACTGACTACCCTCAGAATCCTTTAATATTAATTTAATTAAAAACTAATTTTTGTTCAGTCTTTAAGATTAAACCTAGTTAGGTTAGGTAGTGTATATAATGAGATTGAAAAGGCAATTAAAAATTAAGAAACTAACATATAATGAGGTAAGTATTAAAATATTTTATCGTTTAAAGTTAAAAAATATTGTTCATCTTATGAGTGAGTGTTTTGTTCAGTGGATTTTTGTTCTGAAAAAGTTAAACAAAGTTAGTTAATAGGTATGGGTAAGAAAATGCGTGTAAATATTATGTATTATTTTTTCTTTTTAGTTGCCGGTTGTTTTTCAATGGCGGTTTTGTTTTTTAGTTAAAAATAATTTTGTGTATGAGAAATTAGAAATCAACAAAATCTAAAATTTATTTTGTCTTCTAGACTAATACATTCATTATATTTATGGCTTTCATATCAAATGTGTTCTAAAATCATCACCAAGATGCTCTATAGTAACCTTTTAAGCACAAAATTCTCTGCAATCGTGTTTCAAATGTTCAGCTTTCATGATAACGTGTTTTAAGATTTTTTGCATAAAGCAAATGGGGATGTGTGGGGCATAACTATGCCTTTGCCTTCCCCGCAGTGCCCTCTCCTTGTCAAATGCTTTCCAATCCTTAATTTTTGCTACACCTTCCCCACTTTGCTTGGGACTGTGTTACTGTAGGAACCAACATAACCTTAAACAAACTTAAAGCAACTAAAAAGCAAAAAATAATCAATAACATTTACATAAAATTTTTTACCCATGCCTATTAATTAAATTTTTTGAACTTTTTCAGTTCAAAGATCCACTGAAAAAAATACTCACTCATAAGATAAACAATATTTTTATCTCTAAACGATAAACTATTTTAATATCTACCTTATTATATATTAGTTTCTTAATTTTTAATTGCCTTTTGCAGTCTCATTCTACACACTACCTAACCTAACTAGGTTTAATTTTAAAGACTGAACAAAAATTAGTTTTTAATTAAATTAATATTAAAGGATTCTGAGGGTAGTCAGTTAGGTTAGTTAACAGTTTATAGAAGGCACAGACTTCAAAAGGCGGTTAACCCCTTCAGACCTGGTGTCCGGTATACCGGACATCAACTTTGAACAGCTGCTAATCATTTAATAATTGACTTAATTACTTGATTTTTTTTGTAGTTGACAATTTGCCATCTGCTTGTTATTATCTGAGCAAAAATGTCTGCTTTTGGGATTGGCAACATTCCCAAAAATGGATTGAGAAACTGGGATGGGGTTGTTTTTCCAACCATGCACTCTCGCCGAAAAAAGTTGCTTTTTTTCTGAAGTGTCTAAAATCGTATGATCTTTTATTTATCATTTCAAATGCATATATTATGTTTTGTTATCGTTTGGAGAATATTTTGCGACAAAGTTTGAGTGATGTTTTATATATTTTTTTGCTGAAATATTAATTTCAAAATATGTATCTGGAAAATTGGACACGTCATAACTCTTTTAATTTTTTACTCACAAGTTTGAAATTTTGTTTGTGAGATGCTCTTAGCCATAGTACTTTGTGTACCAAATAAAAACATTTTTGGTTAACTTTTTCATAATTCCGACTGAAGGGGTTAAGAAATTGTATGTAATTAGTTAGGCACTAAAATTGTTTATTGTTTAGTGATTAAAATTAGCGTTTATTTTGCGATTGTGTATCTTATTTAGTGGGTTTTTGTATTGGATTGTAGAAATTTTGGAAAATATTTTATAATTTTCTATTAGTTGAAAGTGTTTCATTGTTGTGAAGAATGGTAGTTTTGCATGTTTATTCGTTTATCCGTTATCCGATTAAGCGGTGACGACAGTACCTAAAAATTAACGTTTAAGAGTAATATAGTGCTTTTTAAAATTTTTTACGCTATGATACCGGGTAAAAAAGAAGAAAAAAAAATGAGAACATTTTTTAAAAAAATTTTTTAATCCCTCCCAAAAAAGCTGAAAATTTACAATTTTTTTGGTTTTTCTGGCTTGTTCCTGGATCAGAAGGTATTATTCGATCTCAATATATTTTTTAAAATTTCAGAAGGTTTCACCAATCGTAACTTTTCCGTCCAAGAGCATTAAAATAAGCATTGAAACAAAAACTTTAAAAAATTGCTAAAAACACATGAAAATTTTCATTTTTTCAAAATTTCAGGCTCGTTGCGGGAACGGAAGATATTATCCGATTTCAAAATTTTTTTTTGTTTTGTAAGTCTTCACAAATCGCAACTTTTTCGCACTATTACGATTCGAAAATAAAAACTTTGTTTTTTTCGCTCCACCCTATTATTTATACAAAAACAAAGTATACGATTCTAAATTAAGTTTAAAACATTATGATCCGAAATAAAGGGGCTGAAAATATTGGAGTATAATTTGAGAAGCATATAAGTCATGGAGAACAACTGTGCGAGGAACACAACTGTTCTTATGACATAATTTTTTGAATATTGAAAAATAAACTTTTGTTGCTTCTACGGTTTGCACAAAATATAACAATGTGCTTGTTTCGAAATGGATGCTAATAATTGGGCTCACTAGTATACGTTTGAGGTGCTTGTAAAGAACAGGTTTATTATTATTTTTTTAACTTATATTTTTTATGTGAAGAAGTGCTGATAGCAATTTAAGCATCACTCATCAATGATTGTACATAAAATAATATGCCGTTTCATAACTGTTCCTCAAAAAAAAAAATTCCTAAACTGAATTTATGCTTGATTTTTGTATAAGTCCCCCCTCCCCCCCTTTTTTTACTCTAAAATATTTTTAAATGACATGGTTCTAGGGAATTTTGAATAAATAAGCTAGTGAATTCATTCCAAAATATTTTTGACGTTTAAAACTCTTTGCTCAGTTATTTGACATCTGACATGTGATTGATTTCCTCGTAAATTTCAGTAAAATGGTTAGCTGGATTTCGCCACGATCGTTCGGAGCTTACATCGGATTACTTTCTGACGCATTGAAGCGGCAAATAAATCGATCTTTTTTTCCGACGGGTAGGTAAAATAAATCGATCTCTCTTTCCGAAGTGTAGATACCAATTAGAAATGAAAGGTTTTTTAGAAACTTATTCAAGTCGATTTCGTTTTAAATCGATCGATATTTCTTCAAACGGAATTTCTCCCTGTTCGTAAACTTTATTGGATAAACATTAAAAAAAATCCTTTCTTCCCTTATATTGTATATTAGCACATGAGCTGTAAGTTAACATAGATTAAAGGAGGGAAGGAATACTTTAAAAATAATTTTTTTCTAACATACTCGTTAGCTTATAGCTTTTCTATGTGTTTACTTCATAAAAAATCGGTCAGCAGAGCACTAACTCTGGAAAAATGAAACTTACTTAGATTTTAGTAAATAAAGAAATAAATAAATAAAACTCACATCCTGCACACAACATACAGCATTCATCCCATGAATTTATTTGGAGGGGTTGAATTCAAAAATAAGTTTTTTGTGATAATGAATTGCGGTAGAACTACGACCCTATTCTTTGGCAGGGCCGTCATTTCAAGTTTTTCCGGGGGGAGGGGGCAAAGGCTCCAAACACAATGCAATTTCATAGGAAAACATAAAAAACCACGCCCACTTATATGTAAATACATTGATTTCTCAAAGTCAGGGGGGAGCAATTAACCCCCCTGACCCCCCGAAATGACGGGCCTGTTCTTTGAGTTTCTTGTTTCCACAAATTGCTCCTATGGCAATCATAATTGCGAAAAGTATAATTCAAATTCAAGAGATCAGAAATCAAATTAATGTCTCAGGCTAGATACTGGATGTTGTGTGCTGGCTGTTGTTTTTGTCTAGACAGGGCCGGGTATAAGTAAAGTCGATTCCGGGGGACATGGACGAGGAGCTGGAGGAGTCTGCTCCCGCTCCCGCAGCGGAGGAGAAACCGCGCGGAGTACGGTGGACTTCAAAAAGGGTAGGACGTCCTTCAACGTTCAAGTGAAAACAACAAACAATAGGGATTGCTTTAAAAAAAAGACATCTGACTTTTAACTATATCTGCTTTTATTCTGATGTTTTTCCATATTTTATTTTCTATATCTTTAATTAAACAATTAGGGAACTCCTTTCGACTTGGAAATGTAAACTTAAGAATTCAGGTGACTTAAACATTAGTAGTAAGACTTCCATTCTTTTAATGTTTGCATAGCAAATCTTACCATCCATGTTTTGCTAAACCAATTATGATTTAGTAATTATTAATGATATATGGGCAATTCTCTGTAAACTCTTAATTCGCTGTCCGAACCTAGTATTTTAAAAATAATAAAGTGTAATATAAATTAATTATCGCTCTTAATACAAGTAAAGCATTAATACTTAGTGACCCAATTGTAATTGGAGTGATAACAATTTATTTTTTTTTCTAGAAATTATCTTAGCACCAAAATCACAGTCCCCTGGCTGTCCCAATCCAATAGTTTAGCACTTAAAGGCAATATTTCAAAAAACCTATTAACACTACATAAATTTGGCAGTTAATATCTAAAAATAGAAGAATGCAACTATATCTCTTTTATGAAATAAGGTCTAATTACGTATTTCTAAAACTTAAAACTGTCATGTAAATTCTGTCCGGAGATTTTTCAAACAGCCCCATGCCACAAATTCAAAGCTCCAATCGAAAAAATCTGTTGCTCTTGCAAATGTTATTTACCGTGAAGTTTAAAGTAATCAGTGTGAATTTGCTGAAATTGCTGAGAACGGTGTTGAAACGATACTTTGTTTAGTTTGAGAGCCACATCTGTGATGAAAGTATGCATCAGGGTCGTTGCGAAAACAGTCCTCTGGGAAGTGATTTTATTAATATCAATTAGTTTAACTATGAAACATATTAGTTATTATGTCCACGATTTGTGCCTAAATTTATAGGTAGTCTTGTAACTAATTATGCTCCAATAGTTTTGCAGATATTACGCAACAAAGAGCAATAACACAGTCACCTGGCACAGTCCTGTGCCTAGTTATACTAGGAAGAGGACTTACCCCCTATCATGATTTATCAGAAAAACACAAACTTCCATTGGCTCTCTTTCAAATCAAAGTAATAGATTCATTTTCTGAGCAATAGTATTATAATTATACGGACATTTCAAAAAACCATGCCCGGACAGATTTCGTGTGAAAAATAACGAGCATACAGAGATTTGCCCATAGATTAAATATTGTGTCGGACCGATGCTAGAATAGAGGACATAAGTAGACTTAATTATGTAATGACGTTTTAGGCCTCAAATTTAAACCAGATCACCACGTAATTAAACAAATCTAAGTGGTTTAAGATCTACTCGCATATTTCATCCTGATATCTAACTAGAATTTTAATTTTTTGAAGTGCGTAAAAATGACTGACACATGTTTTTGAGGGAATTGTTTTTTGGAAGTGAAACACTATAATGTGCAGTTTTAAAATTGAAAAAAAAAGGGATTGTTTTGCTGAAAAAGATAAGAGCATTTCTTCCCCCCCCCCCTTTTTTTAAATTAGCGAAAATTATTGAATCGTCCTGTTCGGCAGCATTTATTTCTTTTTCCGTATCTGTTAATATTATTACTGCTTTATCAAAGTTCAGAAAATCATTCGGAGGGTTTACAAATCTTAAAATTAGCAGCAGAAAAATTATCAGCATTTGAAAAAAAAAAAAAAAGTTCAAACCAACGGATTTCAAAACGGCTGTTTACAATTGTCCTTTTCTCATAGTTGAAAAAACTAAATCTCATTTATTATTTTTTTTTTCAATAAATTATTTTCTGACTTAACTACTGGGTCACTGCATGCTCCCAATTTAAAGCTGATTTCTTGAATTAACCCTCGTGGGTTCCTTGGGGTCATATGTGACCCCAATGCAATTTCTGTTTAATATATTTTGTTAATCAACCATTTGTTTTTAATGGCATTTTGTGGCTTTTATTCTTCTAGTTTTCTATTCAAAATAATGCTATTATTGTGTTTTATTTTTCCCGAATTGCATTTTTTGCACATAAGACCCTTGGGGTCACTTCCCCAGAAGGCCAAAAAAAGAGGACGTTGCAACTTTTGTCCAAGAGAATTGGACAGAAAATGCATTGAAAAATATCATAAGTGTTTGAAATTCACTTGCAAAAATCATGTTTTTTCAGGTCTGTAACAGATGTAAATAAATCTACAGTTATTGTAAGTTTTGCTCTAAAATTATAATTTTAATTCATAAACTAAATTTTACTTTAATTGTATCTTTTTATTTTTTGTTTTTTAGCATTAAAAAGTGTGTGAACTTAAATAATGCATGTAACATTCAATAATTATAATGAATCAATTAAAGGAAGCATTGGGGTCGTTTATGACCCCAAGGGTCTTGAGTGTAACTGAAATGGGAGGGACCCACGAGGGTTAACTTGCAATGGTTGTGCTACATTAGTGAAAAAGGGGAAATTCTTTATCGTTTACAACTATACCAATTATACTATTTTCCCTAGCACTATTTTATACATTGACATGCAATATGCACAGCTATAAATTTATTCTCAGTGACATGGGGAGCCATAGCAGTCCTTATCTATTTAAATGAATTACCATATTACTGGACTGGAAAGTGTTAAAACAGAGGGTTCTCTGATAGAAGGGAAGGCGGGATGACTCCGAAATCTCACCCTGCTCTCGCTGCTGCTTTACTGGCATACAATATATATAATACAAAAAATAAGAATATTGAGCAACTTTTTCTTTCAATGTAGGCACAGTTGGACTGAACATCGGGATCTTCATGGGAAGGGCAGGAGTTCGAGTCAGGGTGAAAGATATCGTTTTAATGAAATTTTTCTTCAGAGAATTATATAATCCAACTTTCTAATATTATTCTTCAAATGTTTTTTTGTACGCCATAACTTCAGAAATACTTCATTAAACTTCAAAGATAAAATATCGTTTTCAAGATTTTTTTCTGCTATCATGGAGAAAAAATAAACAACTCACATTTTTGCTGCTATTCAAAAAATACTTTAAAAAAAAACGGGTTTTAGTATTCCTTCTCTCAAGCACGAAAGCATAGTAGAAACGCTATTTTCATTCATTGAGTTCGTATTTATTTACTTATTTTATTCAGAGCTTACGTATTTTGAACTGTGTCAAAACTAAGTAAAAATGTATTGACTAACATTAAGCATGATTTCCCTAACTTAAAATGCTAATTTGATATCCTGATACATACCTATTACAAAAATAATAGTTACGGAACGAACAAAAGAATCATTCCACGTTGATTTGGGAAATACATACATCACTCCCATGGTAAAGTTAGATTCCACATTTAATGGAGTTTTTTGGCTTGCTATATAATTTATTACGTTATACCGTCCAACAGCCTTAGTGGGGTCTCGGCATCCTAATGGATTTGCTTAACGGCACATTTAATGCAGTAGAAGCGGGGGTTCCCTCACCCAGGGGTAGGAAAAACAAAAATTACTTGTTTTTTGCAGCTTGTTGTCTATTGGTTGATTGCCTGGTTGCCTTGGATTTATTGGTGCAAGAGCCGTAATAAGCAATATTTCGCCAAACGATGGTGTTGTTTGACTTGTTGCTTATAACCAATATAATTGTAGCTAACTATAAATACAGCTACTTTTTAATCTAGCGATAACAAACAACTTTCAAAATGCAGTCGTTGCTAGGAGATGATTTTTAGAAGATGAATTTGGTTGAAGTGTTTACTTTACATTCTTGTTAAAAAAAAAATTTTTAAATGAAGATTGAAAGTTTTCCAAAAAAAAATGTTTGGAAAAATAAATTCATAAAGTTTAATGAAACCTATTAATTTGTTGACAATTATCGGTTCATCTTTTTTGGAGCCACTTTGTCATCCCAAACCATTGATTATCTACCTTTTACCCTGCGAGAATAAATCTGAAAGAAAATGACTGATCCCTTGCACCGTACTCAGTTTCAGGTAAGAAAACAATAAAATTCGGAAGAACTTTTTACTTTTCTATGCTTCACAATGGTTCATAACAAGAAACTGAAACAGAATTAAATTAACTGATTTCATTTAGTTAGTAGTTTTTAGACAGTAATTTTATTCAATGAAATAATTTTTATTTCATTTAAATTAAAAACAGATGAAAGTTTCTTGAACTATTCACTTTTGTATTAATAGAAACCTCAGATTTATTAAATTATATATTATTAATATTTTATGGACTAGTGGAGGAAAATATTGTTATTAAATACACTTTCTCTTTATTTCTAGGGTATATTTCTAACTTCTCTGGGTGAAAATTTCAACAAAAAGTACCAAGTATCACTTTAAAAACCTCTCATGAGAATAAAAGAACGCTGGAAAATGGTAAGAATCTAAACGAAAGACTAGAAACTTGTGTTTATGATAAAACAAGCTTTGCAAACTTTCGTAGCTGAATTTCATCCCTTGTTCCCCCCCCCCCCCCTCTAATTGCAATTGAGCAGTGAGAAGCAAATGGATGTGAATAGGATTTTTTTTTAATTTTTCGAATGAAACAGGTGCGAATTTCAAACCTTAAGTAGGCTTTCATTTAAAGGTTTTCTAAATGATGTTATGTGGCAGCACTTAAGATGGATACAATGACCATTTTTTGCCAACAAAGGAGATCAAAGTTTCTAATTTTTGCATATTCACTAATTATATCCAAATTTTTAGTTTTGGCACTTACACCTCTTTTTCTAGATGCTTTGAATTTAAGTTAATTTTGGTGTAAAAAAAGGGGGGGGGGGTTGATTCAACTTTTTGATTTTTTTTTTCTCCCTAGTCCTGTTCTATTCAGTGAATCATAAATTCAATAATGTTGGGTTTTTAAGCATATTTTCTTCAATATTCCATTCACACGTATTGTTATTAAACATAATACGTAAACTCAAAATGATAATTCATGTTGAATGACACTTATGTAATGTAATGTAAATATTTTAGCTAAGTCATCATTGAAGAATACACATTTCTATAATTTGTTTCATGATTGAAATAAAGGTCAGAAATTTCTTCGAATTCTAACTGATTTATCTCTATTCTTAATGTTTCCCCATTATTTATCATTATTTCGTAAAATATCACTTCGAACAAACTTGAGAGTATACATTTTAAGAATACACAACGCCAATCGAGCACAATTAGCTAAATCAAGTATAGATTCGTCGAAGAAAGAAGAAGAGTCGCATAAAGTATCCTAACATAGTTTCGAGGAATTGAAGGTTTTCTAAAACCTTCTGCAAAAAAAATTGAAGACTGTTAAAATTTTAGTTACAATAGAAGGTTTTTTATTACAACACAGAGAAGGGTTGGTCGGATTGAAACCAATTGGAATGGACCCAATGGGTTTTCAAAAAAAAAAAAAGAGAGAACCCATAATTTTAACCACTTTTTGATTTTTTTTTAGAATTTTTAAGAAACTTTAAATAAAGAAATCAAAATAAATACTTTTACAATTTGTTTATTTACTTGTCTTATAGAACAGACAATTAACTTGAAAAAGTATAACGTGTTTTGGATTTTTAATAACATTTACAAATGCATTCAGCTTTACTTTTTTCATATTTAAATACACCAATTCTTACTGTCTGCCCAAGTCCGAATATTAAAAAAATATCTAACGCGTATAAGACGAATTTTTGCCAACTGTGCAGTTCAAGTAATTTCTCTATTATGCATCAACTTTTGTGAAAAGGTACTTGTAACTTGGTTTAAAGTAATTTTAAGTGACTTGTATCATTGTCATTTCGAAATTTATGAGTGGTTTATTGAAAGGAAGTCGGATGCATGCACAGATTGTTATGAGTAAGTGATGTTCTTCTTAGAAAAGAAAACAGTTTTAATGTGCTCCTAGTGGGCAATTCAGTTGTGGTTTATTGTAAAAGTGGTGTATATCCATGTTAATGATTTTATCATGCCTTGCGCCCACTGCAATTTTCGCCTTAGGAAAAAAATTCAACTGCTTAGCTACTATTAGTCATAAGATGATTTATCTTTCGAAAAGCGCTTGATTTCGTTTTTTACTAAAAAACATAGTTAAATGTGATAATCATTTTAAAAATATTAAGATAAGCTCGTTAAACAGTGGCCTACACATATTTTAGCATTTTTTGCGCAATTGGTCCTTTTAATAGAGGAACTCAAGACAAACCCAAATCCCCACTTTAAATCAATTATTAAAATATTTGACTTATTCCATTGTCGTGCTATCGTATTGGGTTGATTTGAGGCTACTTAATGTTTCTTCTTGAGTGCAAAAGTTTGTATAAGTGCTACAAGTCTAGCAATAAATATAAAGCATCACACGCTTCCAGGAAGTTAATTCGTAAAAGAGATACACCCAATTCCCTAAAAGCACAATCATTCGTACAATCAATACCATTTACACAAAAAGCAATAAAAGCGTTCACACAGAAATAATTAACAGTAAAAGTGCTGTTACTAAATGAATTTTATAAGCAGAAATAGAAATAATTCATTCAACAAAAACCAAACATATAACGCAAGTAGTAAAAAGTTCCTCATGAACTTATCGTTCATTTGTAGCTATTACACTATAGTTTGAGGAATTTTTCGTTGAAGATAATATCTAAGCTCCCTTGAAACTTAAATACAGCGCAAAAATATATAACGAGCTGCTAATAAATAAGTCAAGTGAACAGATGATTTGAGGCTATTTATTGCTTCTTCTGCAAAGAAAAAAGTTTCCACATGATAGCTAGTTCATCTAAATTGCTAAAAATGTACTAAAAATTGTTTGTCAATCATCCTAAATAATGCAAGCAAGTCCTATATGTAATAACACAAGCATAAGTTAAACAACATAGCAAACATTTGCGCAAGCAGAAGGGATTTTTTAAAGATGCAATACGATCAAGGGGCGAGGGACATCTTCAGAAGGAAAAATTCATTGACACGAATTTAAAGTCAAAAAAAGAAATCGTACAAGAAATCTGAACGAAAATTTCATTAATGAAAAAGAATGAAAACGATTCACACAAGATATAACGCAAACAATAGCTACAGAAACAAATTATTGCTAACGATTTTTTTACTTATAGGGCTTCACATTTACCAGTAAATGTCTAAAGCTTATTTGAGCTTTTTTAACTAATGAAAAGCATTCCCTTTTTGATCCATTAAAATTTTGAAAAATGTGTGTCCGAAAGTTTACGAATAAAATCATGCATTCCCGAAGGAAATCAAGAAAAGAGACATTCCGAGCATATTTTCGAAGTTTAAGCCTTATATACAATGTTTGTGGAAGGAAAAATTCAACAGTTGGCATACGTTTAAGTAAAATGAAATATAACCTCTTTAAACTATGCACCATTTACAAATGAAGTTCAAGAGCAAAACAAGGATCAATGACACCGCTGTAAAAAAATAGCTGTTATTTAAAAACACAAATTTATGTAACTTCTTTTACGGATAGAAGTATACATGTCAATGAATAATTTCCCCAAAACTTCTGAAAATTGATTTTTAGTCCTTTAACAATATTTGAAATTGGTTTAGGAAAATCCTTTGAAAGTATATAAAAAAGACATAATGTCATTTTCATGTAAACGTGTGTTTTTCTCTTAAATTGACACAATATAAACCAGTATGACACACACGTGTGAAAATTCGAACTTGAATTTTTAAAAGAATATAATAATAGAAGCGAAAAATACGTTAAGAACGATTCAATTTTCACGTAATTCAATTGTGCTAACTGAAGAGTGCAATTGAAGGGGCAAGTGGATAAAGGTGACATGTGACAATTTTTGAAATTTATTATTTTTACCATGCATGAAGGTGATAAGTCCATGAGTATCATGTCCCCTTAGTCACAGAAATGGTTGGTAACTAAGAATATGACCCCGTTTTACCCGTTGAGAAAAATCCATTAGAAAAAAATAACATTTTTTGAAAGCTTTTTCTAGAAATTTAAAACATTGTCACATGTCACCTTTATCCACTTGGTCCTTCAATTACTACACTAAGCAAATATTTAGGAATTACTAAGTCCAATTTTTCTTTCATTTGAAGTTACATCTATGGTATCAGTCAGCAAATATTTTTTTACAAAATTATATAATTACTACATCTTTGTTAGCGTCTTTTGAAGTTACTAATGATGAAATATGTCTGCGTTGCAGTCATGAACTGGTACGCGAAAAGAAAAGCAATATAGAAAAAAAAAACTCCTTGTTTCCAAATTACTGTCAATAACTCAATCATAACAATTAGGTTTTAATTACACTATTAGATTTAAACTAGAAAATGTAACGTTTTACTGTACACTATCTCACTGATGTCTGAAATAAATATTTGTACATAAAACTGCTTAGGAAGAGTGAAGTAACATTTGAAGATTGTTGTCAATAATTGAATGACAACATTGACATGCTACGCAAAACATTCAGCAAAGAACCCTTCTCCTAGATATTGAAAATCCGTAAATCCAACGGGTTACAATACGAAATCCCCCCCATTGATCTCGAATCAAGCCCAATCTCTGCTCGAGATGAAGAGAAAGCAGAAATGTTTCCTTACCTTCCTCAGCAATTAAACCTTCGTAAGATCAGGAAAAGCAGGCTACTGTTTCTAATGGAGCCATGTTCCGGACAGCGTAGGGTCTGTCTGCGCAATGGCGGAGGCTCAAGAGCAATCGGGATTCAAAGAGGCTGGCGGACTCTACCATTGAAAGGCGAGGGGAGGCGGAAAATATTGATTTTGAGAGCCCCCTCTTCTCTTCTGGGGGGCCTCCTGCTGTCGGTGTTTCGTTTTGGGTGTTAGGCGAAGTGTGAGCAATAAGTGTCGTGGAAAAGGCAGGCGGATCGTTGAGCTAAGGTATATTAAATATCCAAGCGCACGTGAAATGAAAACGAAAAACACGAAGCTGTCAGACAGTTGAGATTTTCAATAGCACTGTCGGGTCTAGCTGGGAGTGAATTCGAGCACAATCGCTGATCCTAAACTAAGACAACGCAAAACTACTTAAAATATGTGGTAGTCTTTTCTCGCGAAAGAGGAAAAAGATATTTTCTGTCCAGGGTTTAAGAAAACAGACTCTGTTGAACGGTATATTAATGCTTTGACGTAATGTCATATCCTTTTGCACGTAAAATACTTTTGCCAAAATTTTCTCACCGTGAAAAACGTGATTTTACTATCTTGCACGTGGGAATAAGCTGTGGCGTAGTCACGGGGGGATAGGGGGTTCGTTACACCCCCCCCCCCTCACACGAAGCACGAAAATTTTATGGATAAAGGAATATACGGAAAGGTCTTTTGCGCGGTTTTCGACTTTTAATTTTGAAATTTTTCCGATGACGCCCCCCCCCTCCCAATGAAACATTTATCGCTACGCCACTGGAAATAAGTATTTGCTCCAAACACACTAACGTATTATTCGGGTCTTATTGTCGGTTCCGTATACCTCAAAACAATTCATAATTTAAGATTGTGATGTTTGCCATTAATATACTTTAAAAAACAGCAAGAAATTGTTTGTGCTAAAATGTAAATAGATTGAGTAATTAACATTAGCAAAGTCAAAATCTTTCAGAATCAAATCGCTGTTTTAAAGCTACAATGGAGCCTCTTCATCAGCGCAATAACATTCATTCTACGTGCCGCGGTCAAGTTAGGATTTGACAAGCAGTGACATTAGCTCGCAAATTTTCTGTTGAACGTTTTTGATAAAGGTACTGCACTATAACAATAAAACAGCTGTTTTCAGCAAATTTCTCGATTTTTCAATGTAAAATTAACGTATGTTTAATGAAAGAACCATTAAGTAAATTCAAACGAAATAAACACCATTTGAATTTTATTCAATGTATGCTTCGTATTGAATAAAATTCAAAATATGGTGAATTTCGCGTACGACTATCTTTCATTTAAAACAATGTGTAACTGAAATCGACGTTAAACGGCAATGTCAATTATATTACTGTTCTGCGCTTGTATATATTACGCTTTCCAAAGCCTATTTTTTAAATGTCGTTAACCTGAATACAATGGTGTTTTACATGTTAATATTTATCGAAATGAACTTCGAATAAGAGTTAATATATTATTAAATAATTTTGAAGGTCACGTTTAATTTTGGAGAGGAAATGTTTGAAAACCACCCCCCACCTTCTCAGGCTCAACCCCTGAAATCCCTCGATTGTAGAAATTACTACCTGTATTTCAATCACTTTGACAGTTGGAGTACAATAATGCTTGTTAGAACTAGCTTCTATGATGAGATCAAATTCTATATTTTCTAGGACCATTCGAAATAAACAGACATAAACCATACACCAGAGTGCCTATGTTATTGTGTCAAACATAACCGCTTTGACAGAGTACCATAATGAGTGTTAGCAATCGCTTTCATGACGAAATCAATTCTATATTCTCCAGGATAATTCGAAATAAACAAACATAGTGGTTAGAACGGTATAGTCGAAATAAACTATAACCCGTGGTTATAGTTTGTTCTTATAATAAAAAATCCTTCTACAACAGAAAATTCTTCCTTAAATTGCCAACGGAAATCTGGAGCCACATAAGATCCATTTATAAATGTTTTTTTTTTTTCTCGTAGTTTAAATATGTTAATGAAAAGAGTAAGATTTTTTACGTGATGAAATTCTGTCTAAAAATGTTGCATTATAGAATGATCCCCCCCCCCCCTACCTGTTATTTTGATTATTTGAACTTTCGTTTTCTAAGTGGCATTTATAAATCCACTGTTTGTTTTTAAAATACTGGAAATTACGTGAAACACTAACTTAACCCTACACTGCATGATTTTTTGCTCTTTGAAACACACATGCATGATTTTTAGTGTAAAAAGAAAACATTGGAACACATTTTTAAAAAATTAATTTTGAGGGTAGATGGTTATATTTGCTTTAAAGATAGCTAATACTTGCTTTTTATGCTTGAGTTGCCTTACGCATGGTCACAAGGAAAAAAATTCCATATATTTAATTGGCAACGCTATGCAGTGTAGGGTTAATGTCGACTAATGTCGTCATTAGCATGCTTTTTTTTTTCGAATTTACTTATTTTTTTATGATTCATGGTAATGTATTTCTTTTCTAAAACTATTTTTATGCTCTGAAAAAGTAAACATGACACAGAAAAAAAGAAGTTTGAAAGTACATCTCTCGTCATCTTGTTCTCTGAAAAATAATTTCTAAAAAAAGATGTCTTGCTATTTTATTATTTCATTCAATTTCTTGTTCCCTCGAATATTAAAGGTTTGATCTGTCTCAAACCAATACGTATAACTTCAAAATTATATATAATACGCATAAAAATAAGTACTTATTTGTTTATACTAATGTATATCCATAATTTTCCAGCGTTTATAAGGTTTTGCTATCATAATTTACTTTTTTCATACTGGTATAGTAGAAGCTCTATGAACTAATCTACCCAGGTATATCCCTCCAATTTTCAAGCGTATAGTATGCAAAAGTGGCATCCATGCTTGAGCCGTATAAAATACTTTAGTTACATTTGAGTTACCGATAAAAAGGTTTCCCAAGCACTATAAATCGTTTGAAAATGGGATCGATTCTCTTAACTAATTTCATTGCCATCAACTGGGAAATAGAAAAAAAATTTATAGAAACTTTTCAGCCCTACTATCTACTTTCCAATAGTATATTGTATAGTATTTTACAATATACATTTTCATGCGAGTATTGGCTTTATAGACTAATCTATCCATGTATCTCTGCGAATTCCAATCTTAAAATTATGTGTATTATACACCCGGAGCATTATCCATATATGAAGTACAACATAATTTATTAAGTATATTTTATTTAGTGGAATTATTTCCTCCAGATACATAAATCACTGAGAAGTACTTGTAATCAATTCTCCAAAATAGTTTTTATACCTTCAGCTAAGAACTAATATAGACTTTTGTTTAGAGCTAATACAGATTTCTATTTAATGTGTCATCTACTTCCTAACAGCAAATTTTACCAAAAATTTCACCTAATTCCATCGTTTTCTACCGACTTAAACTTAAAAGAGCAGTTAGGGTAGCTTCTAAAAAAGGATTAAATATCCTTTTACCGCGACATTAAATGACTGATCTCAATAGCTCTGACGACTCAATAATACTTAAAATACCCATGTCGACAGAAAACAATTACAATTATTCGAAAAACATCTGGAAATGAATGAGAGAAAGAATCATTAGACCCCCTTTTCAGACGCTCAACAACAAATGATAATTAGCAACCCATCATTATTCCCGCGCACTGCAAGAGGTGATGATGAATGTGTAGGATTTCAGACGTCATGGTTTGTAATGAATAGCACCAAGATGACAAAACGAGAAAGAAAAATCCCGGAGTGGTATTTTTGAAGGAATGGGGAGCTGTCTTTTCTACCCATTCGTACTGATGGGGAATGATTGATAAGTTCTAATGGGGAATAAGCGGGGGGAAAGTATATAAAATGAAAAAGAAAAAGAAAAAAAGATCAATACTTCTTGCGAAAATTGGACACGAATTTAAGGTAAAAAATACATAGTCACTTACATAAAACAGCGATTTTTAACCGGTGGTCCCACGGACAGGTACCGATCCTCAGAAAAATGTTATTAGATCCCATAGATTTTGTTTGTCTTCCTTAAAAAGATTCCCTCTCTCAGAAAGGGGCCGAATGTAAGAAAGAAAACACCATAAAAATATTATATTCCAACAACTTGGGGGGGGGGGGGGACTCTGCAATGTTTCTTCAAATTTGTGCTTTCTTTCCGTTATTTTTTGTTTATACTTTTAAATACGAATGTTGATTTATTCCCGGCTGTGCGATTTATTTATTTAAAAAGTTTTTTTATGATATTTATAGACTATTACTAATGATGGACAGCAATAACCCTTATTAAAGTTGTGTGCTTGTGTTTTTTTTTCTTTTTTTTTTGTCTAAATTAGTTAATAGAAAACTGAAAGGCTTTGTCGATTGACAACGTTATTCTCCTCTTCACTGCTTTAATATTTTTAGAATTATTTTCCGTTCTTTTAACTTTCCTGTTTCTGGCAGTCAACATTGCTTGAGAACAGTAAAATACTCTTCTGCAGTACTTAAAATTCCACTCTGAAAAGCTAAATTTAAAAATTAAGATTGTACGCTTTAACTCTCGCGACAGAATATGTGGTTCATTTCTCTCGTCTAGACATGTTCAATGTCTCCCGCTCGTCTAGGTGAGAATTTTACCCCACTCTGTCTTTAGGGATATTAGATCGTTATGCTTAGTTATTTAGAGTCTAAATGTATTCGAGGATTACAACATCCAGACTAGAGAGAGTACATGTAAACCAAAATGAAAAACTATACAAATATTACCGTGCGACATAAGAAAATTTATTTCTCAAAAGCAATGAAGATTTTTAGCTGAACAGATTTTTTTTTTTCTACAGAAGCAAAAGTTACATGATGTACCTAATGACTTTTTCAGTGTCTGCCAAAGATAGTTGCGTCATCAGTAGGGTAAAGGCGATGATAGGCCATTATTTCAAATGCAATAACACTTGTAGAGTAATTACGAGAGAGATACACTACAGGGTGAGTTGGGCATCTATCAAACATTTTCGTTCATTAAGCGCAAAAATGAAAGAAAATGTTTGATAAATGCCCAATTCACCCTGTAGTCTATCTCTCTCGTAATTACTCTACAACTGTTATTGCATTTGAAATCCCGGCTTATCATCACCTTTGAAATTTTCAATAAGTCATTTGGACAAACTTAGGGTGATTTATTCTTTGGTGTGCTTGAGGCTTTTTTAGTTATACAGTGTGACCCCATTTAACTTGCAAAACCTCTACTTTCTTAAACGTTCGTTCTAAACATGTAACTCTAATTGCAATAACTGCAAAGGTAGTCAAATGAAATGGAACGTTAAGCTATTAAAAGTTTAATGTGATTAAAAAAATTATAGAAAAAATAGGATATCTAACTTTTATATAACCGCCGGCTCCTTACAGTTATTCTTAAGAAAATCATAAGCATATAAAAACAATCGTAAAAAAAGATAGTGTGACTAACATTCACCGAGATATGAAAAACTGCGTTTTGTGATTCATACTACTTAGAACCCATAGTTTTCAGGGACCAGAGGCGGCACAAGATGCTATTCTTTTACTGGAATGGAGTGTTTTTATGCATCAAAGTGTAACATTTTCTAAACTTTTCAATTGCAATGAAAGGTTAAATATATGATTTTTTTTGCTTCAATAATTATTATAATCAGTGTTCTTCTGGTAAAGAGATGTATACATATCTCATTTTCAACACGCTCCCTTAGATTAGAATTTTGAACTTGAATATATCCTTGAATTTTGGTCGTAAATGTTTAATTTTTTTGTGCTTGTAGTTTTTTGTCTTTGCCTTATGAAAAGTTTGATTTCGTTTTTTTTTTCTAATATCTCAAGCCTGCATCTTACTTTGATCGTTTTTGCAATGAGAAGAATGTATGTAGGACGATCGGTTGGGAAAAGGTTTCATGGGGAGTCGCTTTGTATTCACAGCATTACTTATATTAGCTTATAACAATCCTTATTCAAAACTTAATATACTACGCCGCTAGTTGCTGCGAGCGCTGTTTGGTCATCCAAGAAACCAGTGATTTTTCAGATTGCGGGGTCCACTTCCTTCTCTTTATATTTATATATATATATATATATATATATATATATATATATATATATATATATTATACACCCAAGTAGCACACTTCGTTTTTTAAAGGTTGTAAAATGGTTATTAACGTTGTAACAACTGCTTAAAAACGTTTATAAAACGTTTAAAGGTTATTTGTGCTACCTGGGTATATATATATATATATATATATATATATATATATATATATATATATATATATATATATATATATATATATATATATATATATATATATATATATATATATATATATATATATTAACATAAACAAAGTAGTTGAAGAATCATATAGAACAGAAAGATAAACTTCACCACACAGGTCAAAAGGCGCCCATGGCAGCTCTTTGAAACTGGTAGCAGACATTTTACTTCCGTTTTTAACAGATTTTTCGCAAGGTCTTTTACTTCTAATTAAAAAAAAAATATATATATATATATTAGTATAAGGGCGAAAAACACTTTTTACATAATCAATTTCTAATAGTGCGGTGCTCACTAGTGCCGACTTTTATCCTAATAACGGGAAGAATAATTTAAGAAAATGTTAGTTTTGAAATCGCGCAAGAGCCCTCAAGTTGAAAAAAGAGGAGAAATTGGCAATTTTTAAGACGCACATTTTTTTCAAAAAATAATTTTACTTACTTCTAATAGTATAAAAAATACTTTTGTGTGTAAAGTTTTCAAAATGCCTCGAAAAAACTAGAAGGCCGGTTGCCGAATTTTTGAATTCACGCAAAAAGCCTGAAAAGACTATTTTTTGAGTAAAAGTTGTATTTTGTTTCGAAGTTCGTAAGCTGACATGACGTTTTGAAAATATATTATATTTTAATTGCTTTACATAATTTTCCTTTATGCTGAAATGACACAAGACTCATCACGTGCAGGCCGGTCATTTTAAAAGTTTTTCATGGGAGAGAGGGGGGACAAAGGGTGCAAACCCAATGCCAGTTTCATCGGAAAACAACAAAAACCAGGCCCAATTTAATGTAACTACATTGATTTCTCAGAATCTTGGGGAGAGGGGCCAATTGACCCCAACTCCTTGAGACCCTTAAGTGACTGACCAAACTACGTAGCAGCAAGTCAAGTCCACTCACAACCTACCTAATCAATCAACCAATTTAAGGGCTGGTTTCCTAAAATCGTCGCCAACGCCGGGCGCGACGCACGCTGGAATCAGAACCAGTTTGATTGGAGCGTGGCGTGAAGCGACGTCAATCTGCGGTTTAGGCGCATGCGCAGAAGGCGGCGGCGTCTGTCGTCTCGCCAGAGATCGACGATTTCACTCCTAGGAAACCGGGCCTTTAGGTGTGATTCAGTAGACTGAAGATCTTTAAATTCTGACTTTGTATTAACCCTCTCGGCACCCTGGACCTCATATGATTCTCCTACTTTTGAACTCAATTTTGGAAGAAGTAAACTCTTAAAATGATTTTTTTTTTCCGTCAGTGACTCCACCTATTCATGTAGATCACATATGAGGCTCCTAAGTGAAAAAAAAAATCATTTTAAGTGTTTACTTCTTCCAAAATTGAGTTCAAAAGTAGGAGCCTCATATGAGGTCCAGGGTGCCGAGAGGGTTAAATATTCCATCAAACATCTTGCTCTGACTGTTATTTAAATATTAAAACCAGCTTGGTTTTCATGCTTGAGACATTTTCCTGCAGCCTACGTCACAAGTTCTACCAATTGAGTGTGGTATCAAATATTCAAGTTCTGGTAGGTCTTTGAGTTTCAGTGAAGTTGTGAAATGTCTTCTGTAGCAATATTTGATAACAATGGAAGAGGTATCAGCTTCATTTGGACTGATCTGGCGGGAGCTGGTTTCCTATTTCAAAATATTAGTAAGAGGTTGCTAAATTTCAAACAAAAGTATAAAATTTCTAAGATATCAATTTCCTGTTAATATCTTAGAAAGCTTCCCTAAGAAATATTATTAAGTTATTTGAATCTTAAGGCTTTTGCACATATTAGTTGTACTACAGTCAATGCACGATCTGTTATTTCTGTGATTTCTTACGTTTAAATTGCATGTAGTGTACATAAAATCTATCTGTGAATAAATCTATTTCATAGTCGACTATCTGGAGAAAAGAGACCAGTTGCATCTGGTCAGGGACCTCCGGACGACTGAATAAAAAAAATCCCAGAATATTTTTTCATAAAATTAAGTGAAAAAAAGAATGTAAACTATGCAATTTCTGTCACTCCCTTTTAAAGAAAAATAATCAGTGCTCTGCCGTTAACTTGTTTTCTATTCCGAATTGTTAGGAAATATCTTGCTAAATTTCAAGCAAAAGTATCAAACATTGTTGAAAGAGGGCAAAAAAAAACCTCTTTCAACAATACTTTTTAATACAATTTTTAACATTATTATACTTTTCACTTTTATCTTAGAAATCCCTAAGGAATATTAAGTTCTATGAATTTCAGCACTGAAAATTTAAATGTGTTTACAATATAATATAGCTCATTTTACAGCAATTAACCGTGAAAGTTGCTAATTTTTTACAGTAATAAACTGTAAAATTGCTAATATTACAGTTCATTATATTGCATTTTGTAGATTTAACACGGAACCTCTGATGCTAATATTATAGTGTTTTTACAGTTAAATACAGCTAATTTTATGGTAATAAACTGTAAAATTGCTAATTTTGTGGTTTATTACTGTGCATTTTAATGGAACCTCTGTATCCAGTAGTATACTGTAAAAACAATTTTTTGCAGTGCACGCTTTTGCACATATTAGATTATAAGAGCATGATAAATACTTATCTTGTATACAGTTAATTCAAAACATGTAATGTCTATGATTTCTTATGCTTAAATTGCCTGTAGGATTTTACGTGCAACTTGCGTAGCAACTTTCTCTGAATGATTCTTTTCATAGTCGACTATCTATAGCGAAGAGACCAGTTGCATCTGGTCAGGGACCTCCAGACGACAGCATAAAAAAAATCTCAGATTGTTTTGATAAAGTTATCGAGTGAAAGTAAAGATTTTAACTGTGCAATTTATGTCACTCCTATAAAGGAAAAAAATCGACACTGAGTTCTGGAGAGGGCTTGTTTTCTATTCCAAATCAATAGAAAATATCTTGCTAAATTTCAAGTTAGAGTATAAAACATCGTTGGAAGAGTGAGAAAAAAATAATCTTTCAACAATAATTTTTAATACCATTTTTAACATGATCAATTTTACGTTTATCTTACAATGCGTCACTGAAGAATATGAATTAGTTCTTTGAATCTCAAGGCTTTGGAACATGTTAGTTCTTGTACTGTAGTCAATGCACAATCTGTTATTTCTGTGATTTCTTATGCTTATATTACATGTAGTGTACGTAAAGTCTATCTCTGAGTGATCTATTTTACAGTCGACTATCTGGAGAGAAGAGACCAGTTGCATCTGGTCAGGGACCTCCAGACGACTGCACACACAAAAAAAAATCTCCGATAAAGTAATTCAATAAAAAGAAAGATGTTCATTATGCAATTACTCCTTTGAAAGAAAAAATAAATAAATAAAGCGCAGTGTTCTGCCTTGAAAATACAAGTTCTGTCAAATAACGCATTTTTAACAATCAGGTTTAAATAAAAAAAAAGGAAATTAGGGTAAAATTTCCCGTCAATGTGTGGAAAAAAGCAACTTTCTGACTCAAAATTTAGATGTAGACCTCTTTAGGACTTTTTTTTTATTCAGAAAATTTTGTTATTGTTATTAATAGCCGAAAATCTTCTGTTTCCTGGATTTTCAAGCGAAACCTAAAGGTTTCGACATCTGCAAGGGGCGAAAATTATTATTTGTGAGTTCTTGAGCATCAAAGGACCTCTATACTAAATTTGGCAACGAACCGATGAAAACTGTGAATTTGTAATACGAAAATCGTCATTGAGGGGGGTGTCGAGGGAGCTGAGGGGGACCTGACGAGGGAGGTGTGTTCTGGAGGGAGCTTACTTTATATTCCGAGTTGTTAGGAAAGATCGTGCTAATATTCCAGCAAAAGTTTTAAACATTGTTGGGAGAGTGAGGACACTGGAAAAACAACGGTTTCTTTTAGCAGTACAGGCTTTTGCACATATCAGTTTACAAGTGGATGATTTAAGAATTATCTTGTACTACAGTTACAATGCACAACCTGTATTGTGTGTGATTTCTTACGCTTAAATTGCATTCATTTCTCTACATGCAATTTGCGTAGCAACTATCTCTGAATGATATATTTCACAGTCGACTATCTGGAGAGAAGAGACCAGTTGCATCTGGTCAGGGACCTCCAGACGACTGCATGAAAAAAAAAACAGATTATTTTTGATAAAAATTTTAAGATAAAAGGCGTCACTCATGCAATTTCTGTCCTTCCCGGAAAGATATTAAGTTCTTTGGATCTCCAGGCCTTTGCACACATTTCTTGATTTACAGTCAATGCACAACCTAAAATGTCTGGTTTCTTATGCTTAAATTGCATGCATTGTACGTAAATGATATCTCTCAAGGATCTAATAGCGGACTATCTGGAGGAAGAGACCAGTTGCATCTGGTCAGGGACTTCCATACCACTGCACAAAAAAAATTCCCAGTATATTTTTAATAAAATTATTAATGAAAAGAATGGTATTTATTATGCAATTTTTGTCACTCCTTTAAACAGAAACCATAAATAAATGAAACGCAGGGTTTTGGCGATAGCTTATTCTTTATTCCAAATTGTTAGGTAAGATCTTGCTAATATTTAAGCAAAAGTATCAAACATTATTGGAAGAGGGAGGACACTGGAAGAAAAAGTTTCTTTTAGCAGTGCAGGCTTTCGCACATATTATTTTACAAGTGCTTAATTACTTATATTGTACTACAGACACCATACACAACCTGTAATGTGTGTGACTTCTTATGCTTAAATTTCATGTAGGATTTTACATGCAATTTGCGTAGCAACTATCTCTGAATGATCTATTTCATAGTCGACTGTCTGGAGAGAAGAGACCTGTTGCATCTGGTCAGGACCCTCTAGACCACTGCACAAAAAAAAATCCCAGATTATTTTTGATAAAATTATAAGTGAAAAGGTGTCGATCATGCAGTTTCTGTCCTTCCTTTAAAATGAAAAAAAATAAGACGCGGTGTTCTGACGGGAGCTTGTTTTCATTCCAAATTGTTATTAAAGAGATTGCTAAATTTCAAACAAAATTATAAAACATTGTTTTAAGAGGGAGAAAGAAAACTTCTTTCATCAGTTTTTTAACCCAATTTTTGACATTGTTATCAATTTCATGTTAATATCTTAGAAAGCATTCCTAAAGAATATAAATAAGTTCTTCAAATCTCCAGGTTTTTGCAGATATTAGTTCTTGTACTTCAGTCAATGAACAACCTATAATGTCTGTGATTTCTTATGCTTAAATTGCATGTAATGTACGTAACAACTATGTCTGAATGATCAATGGCATAGTCGACTATCTGTAGAGAAGAGACCAATTGCATCTGGTCAAGGACTTACAGACTACTGCAAAAAAATTCTGATAAAACTATTAAGAAACATGTTAATTATGCAATTTCTGCCACTTCTTAAAAGAAAAAAAAATGGTATTCTGGCGGGAGCTTGTTTTTTATTCCAAATTGTTATGAAAGATCTTGCTGAAAATCAAACAAAAAATAAAACATTGCTGGAAGAGGGAGAAAAAAAATCCTCTTTCAGCAATACTTTTTTCATACCATTTTTAACATTATCAATTTCATGTATATTTTATATAGCTTCCTTAAAGAATATTAAGTTCTTTGAGCCTCCAGGCTTTTGAACATATTAGTTCACAAGTTAATGATAAATGCTTATCTTGTACTACATTCAATGCACGACCTGTAATGTTTGTGACATCATATGCTTAAATTGCATGAAATGTACGTAACAACCATCTCTGAATGATGTAATTCATAATCGACTACCTGGAGAGAAGAGACCAATTGCATCTGCTCAGGGACCTCCAGACGACTGCATACAAAGTACCTGATAATTTTTGATAAAATTATTAAGTGAAAATGCACATAACAATTATGCAATTTCTGTCACTTTAAAAGAAAAAAAGCAAATAAATAAAAGGCGGTGTTCGGGAGGGAGCATGTTTTCTATTCCAATTTATTAGAAAAGGTCTTGCTAAATTTCAAGAAGAAGTATAAATGTTGGAAGATGGAGAAGGAGAAAAAGAAATCCTCTTTCAACAATAATTTCTTAAAACCATTTTTAACATAATTATCAGTTTCGTGTTTATATCTTAGAAAGATTCTCTAAAGAACCCCATTAAGAAGTTCTTTGAATCTCCAGGATTTTTCACAGATTATTTTTTGTACTACTGTCAATCAATAACCTGTAATGTCTGTGATTTCTTATGCTTAAATTGCATGTAGTGTACGTAACAACCATGTCTGAATGATCAATTTCATAGTCGACTATCTGGAGCAAAGAGACCAGTTGCATCTGGTCAGGGACCTCCAGACGACTGCAAAAAAAAAAAAAACCCAGATTATGTTTGATAAAATTATTAAATTGAAATACAGATGTTATGCAATTTTGGTCATTCCCTAAAAGAAAAAAAATAAAGAAAACGCGGTGTTCTGTCGGGGGCTTGTTTTCTATTCCAAATTTTCATTAAATATCTTGCTAAATTTCAAGCAAAGGTATAAAACATTGTTGGAAGAGAGAGGAAGTCAGGGACCTCCAGACTACTGCAAAAACAAAAATCTGATAAAGCTATTTCTGTCACTCCTCTAAAAGGAAAATAAATATATAAATAAATAAAACGCAGTGCTCTGGCGAGAGCTTAGTTTCTATTCCAAATTGTCAGGAAAGATCTTGCTAAATTTCGACATAAGTTTGAAACATTGTTGGAAGAGGGAGAAAGAAATCTTGTATCATCATTAATTTTTAATACCATTTTTTATTATCAATTTCATGTTTATTTTATAAAGATTCCCTAAAGAATATTAATAAATGTCTTGACTTTCCAGGCTTTTGCACACATTAATTCTTGTACTACAGTCAATGAACAACCCGTAAAATCTGTGATTTTTAAAGCTTAAATTGCAGATATGTGTACGTAAAAAGTATCTCTGAATGATCTATTTTATAGTCGACTATCTGGAGAGAAGAGACCAGTTGCATCTGGTCAGGGATCTCCAGACGACTGCAAAAAAAAAAAAAAAACTCCGATTATTTCTGAAAAAATTTTAAGTGAAATGAAAAAAATGTTTAATGCAATTTCAGTCACTATTTTAAAAGAAAAAAAACTAAAACGCAGTGCTATTGGCGGGAACTTATTTACTATTCCAAATTGTTGGGAAAGATCTTGCTGATTTTCAAGCAAAAGTAAACAACATTTTTGGAAGAAAGAGAAAAAAAATATTTTATCAATAGTTTTTTAATACCAATTTTAACATTATTATCAACTTCATGATAAAATCTTACAAAGCTTCCCTGAAAAATGTTATAGAGTTTTTTGAATCTCCAGGCCTTTGCACATAATATTTCTTGTGTTTCAGTCAATGCACAACCTAAAATGTCTGTGGTTTCTTAATCTTAAATCCCATGCATTGTACGTAAATATTATCCCTCATTGATCTAATAGCCGACTATCTGGAGAGAAGAGACCAGTTGCTTCTGGTGAGAGATCTCCAGACAGCTGCACAAAAAAAAAAAAAAAAAAATCCCTAGAATATTTTTATAAAGTAATTCAATAAAAAGAAAGATATTCATTATGCAATCACTCCTTTAAAAGAGAAAATAAATAAAGCGCAGTGTTCTGGAGGGAGCTTATTTTCTATTCCAAGTTGTTAGGAAAGATCTTGCTAAAATTCCAGCGAAAGTTTTAAACATTGCTGGAAGAGGGAGGGCACCGGAAAAAACTACCGTTTCTTTTAGCAGTGCAGGCTTTTACACATATCAGTTTACAAGTAGATGATTAATACTTATCTTGTGCTACAGTCACAATGCACAACCTGTATTGTGTGTGATTTCTTATGCTTAAATTGCATGTAGGACTCTACATGCAATTTGCGTAGCAACTATCTCTGAATGATATATTTCATAGTCGACTATCTGGAGAGAAGAGACCAGTTGCATCTGGTCAGGGACCTCCAGACGACTGCATGAAAAAAAAAAAAAACCCAGATTATTTTTGATAAAAATTTTAAGCGAAAAGGCGTCAATCATGCAATTTATGTCATTCCCTTAAAATGAAAAAAAAAAAATAAGACGCTGTGTTCTGTCGGGAGCTTGTTTTCTATTGCAAATTGTTATTAAAGAGGTTGCTAAATTTCAAACAAAAGTATAAAACATTGTTTTAAGAGGGAGAAAGAAATTTTTCTTTCATCAGTAGTTTTATTACCCCATTTTCAGTGTTATCAACTTCATGTTAATATCTTACAAAGCTTCCCTGAAAAATATTAAGTTCTGCGCATCTCCAGGTCTTTGCACATATTTCTTGTTTTACAGTCAATGCACAACCTAAAATATCTGGTTTCTGCATGCGTTGTACGTAAATATTATCTCTCGATGATAGGGGCGGCAAATAAGGGGGGCAAGAGGGGCAGTCGCACCCCCAAATATTTTTACAGACTGTTAAAAACTGGTAAATTCAATTTATGTATAACACAAACCAATGATCACGTACAAAAAGAGCTAAAATAGCTTGTTTATTTTCAACAAAAGTTGATAAAGCTCATCCTTAAACATATCCTCAAGATTATTTCTAATAAGAAAGAAATCTGAAAAAAAAAAGAAAAAAAATGACCTGAAACGAGTATAACGGGACAGGAAAGGATTTTCAACTTTAGCTGTTTAGGATATAGCACAACACACTGGGAATCGATGGAAAAAAAACTCTTCTTTTTGGCTGCAAACATTGCAGATTATAACTTGACTGAAAGTTAAAAACTAATTACTAATTAAGATATTTTGTGTGATAACTAATTGCAAAACAATTTTTCGCTTTGTCGTAAAATTTTAAATTGTTTCGTAACTCCAATTTTTCTAAATATTAAATCCATTATAAGATGTCTTTCTTTTCATCAATATGTATTTTGCTCCATACTGAGGTACTTCATATTTAAAAAACTCGCCCCCTCAAACGAAATGCTGAAATGCCGCCCTTACTCGATGATTTAACCCTTTAACTGTCAAGTTATTTTGATTTGGGTGCACAAATTGTCAAATTTTTTTATTGCAAAAATCAAATGTTTAGTACAAAATAAAATATACTTAGTAGTTAAAAATTGATATTTTGAAACATATGGGTAAAATATTTAAAGTTTTGTAGCATATTTGCTTGATGCGGCTGCTACTCAACATGGCAGTTGTAAAGCTCGGTTCTAGTGGAGTATTATTTTCCAAAAATTAAAAAAAAAAATTATTTTCTAAAAAATAAATAAATGAAAAAAAAATAAATAAATAAAAGTGAATACCTTTCAGTCGGGTATAATACAATGCACTCAAAAAAAAAAAAAAAAAACTACCCCGAGTAATACTCGGGCGTGACATTTTCGAACACCAGTGCTGTGCCCGAGATTATCTCGGGCACGACAGTTAAAAGGTTAATAGCCGACTAATCTGGAGGAGACCAGTTGCATCTGGTCAGGGACCTCCAGACGACTGCATACAAAATACCTGATAATTTCTGATAAAATTATTAAGTGAAAATACACATAGTAATTATGCAATTTCTGTCACTTCTTTAAAAGAAAAAAGAGCAAATAAATAAAACACGGTTTTCGGGTGAGAGCTTGTTTTCTATTCCAATTTATTAGGAAAGGTCTTGCTAAATTTGAAGAAAAAGTATAAATGTTGAAAGATGGAGAAGGAGAAAAAGAAATCCTCTTTCAACAATAATTTCTTAAAACCATTTTTAACATAATTAACAATTTCGTGTTAATATCTTAGAAAGCTTCTCTAAAGAACCCCCATTAAGAAGTTCTTTGAATCTCTAGGATTTTGCATATATTATTTCTTGTACTACTGTCAATCAATAACCTGTAATGTCTGTGATTTCTTATGCTTAAATTGCATGTAGTGTACGTAACAACCATGTCTGAATGATCAATTTCATTGTCGACTATCTGGAGCAAAGAGGCCAGTTGCATCTGGTCAGGGACCTCCAGACGACTGCAAAAAAAAAACCCAGATTATGTTTGATAAAATTATTAAATTAAAATACAGATGTTATGCAATTTTTGTCACTCCCTAAAAGAAAAAAAATAAAGAAAACGCGGTGTTCTGTCGGGGGCTTGTTTTCTATTCCAAATTTTCATTAAATATCTTGCTAAATTTCAAGCAAAGGTATAAAACATTGTTGGAAGAGAGCGAACGAAAATCCTCTTTCAACAATATTTTTTAAATATAAAACCAAAAAGGATCGTTAGTCTTAACTGAAAATTTTCAAGCATTTTTCTTAACACCCGGTTAGCACAGGTTGATCATTGGAATATCTGAGAGGTCTGAGATTTTAAACAGCTAATTATGTATCACTTGTTGAAAGTTCTGTGCTCTGGCATGGAAATTTCAACAAAAAGGTTAAATTTCTGTGCCACACTCAGCCAGTAGTGTTAAACTTGTGACAGAGGCTGGTAGAAAAGTTAAGGATATAAAAACCTAGATATTTTTCATGCATTTCCAGATGGATTTTTATATAGACAGCATTTAGATCAAGATCTTTAATGAAAAATTTAGTACTACTAAGTCAAGATTTTAAAATCTTCAAGAGAAAAACCACCGCCAAATTGGGTGGTTGTGTGTAGAGGAGTTGGGCTTGTCTTTTTGCTACCTCCAATTGGTGAGTCCTGGGTCATTTTAGCACAAAGAAAAAGTATGTAAAAGCATTAAAATTAATCTTTAATATCATATCGTTATTGCTTTATGTCAACTTACGAGTTTTTGAAACAATATTACTTTTGCTCAAAAAAAATGGTATTTTCAGGATTTCTGCGCGAATTCAAATGTTCGGCAGTGTGCCTCCAATTTTTTTCGAGGCATTTCGGTTTCTACAAAAAGTATTTTTATACTGTTACAAATTATTTAAATCCCCCCTAGCCATTCCTGGTATTTTGCCAAAAGACCAGGTGAGACTTTCAACATTACTCCAAGACCATATCAAACTGCCTTTTCCAACATTCTGAGTGGGCACACGAGGGGACTCACCTTTCAGCAGGGGAAAAAGACTTTTCCAAATTGTCCTTGGTGTTGCGCCGACGTGGCTTCCTCCGGACATATCTTGACCTGTTTGAATTTTACAAAAGACGAAGTCCTTAGAGACCCTATACTTTTTTTTAGATGTTTTAGAAATTTTTGGTTTTTGAGATAAGTAAGAAGAAGGAGAATTATTTAAATTATTTTTTGAAAAAAAAATATTCGGCTTTAAAAATTAGTGATTTTTTTTTTCTCAACTTAAGTGCTCTTGCGCAATTTAAAAAAATGTCTTATATCTTAAATTATTTTTCCCATTTCTAAAGACACCAACGGACAAGTTTTCCGCTATATTGGAATTTGATTACATAGTGTTTTTCGTCTCATTCTAATGTGTGTGTGTATATATATATATATATATATATATATACTGTAATTATTACGATGAACTGAAAAGCAACGAATTCATGTCAATGTTGCGAATGAATTGACGTCTGCACAAATAGCCTAGAATAGCCTAACATAGCTCAATAACCCAGGTAGCACAAATTACCTTTAAACGTTTTATAAACGTTTTTAAGCGGTTGTTACAACGTTAATAACCATTTTACAACCTTTAAAAAACGAAATGTGCTACTTGGGAAGATAATCAGGCTCTGTTTCGTGCAATTCAGAAAATTATGTTTTTCCTTATTCACTAGCAGGGAGAAATATTTAAAACTCAGCAAAATATTATGCCATAAATTAAAAATAATCTGCACTCCCAATCGGGAGCAAAGAGAAAAAGAGAGCATCGCTTCCCTCGTCTATTAATTAATCCAGAATTTTTCAATTCATGAGGACATGCGTGGAAGCAAAAGTTTCGAATCTTCCTTCCAATCAGTTGCAAAGAGTGGGAGGAAGTGGAAAAACACTTGACGATTATTGAATGGGCCACCCTTGGGGATTTCTCTCGGGCCGACCATCCTTCAAGATGACTTTCGGTCTCTAATCCTGAAGAAATAGGCGCTTAAAAACTCTAATACATTTACTTTTTTTATTTTCCCCAGAGCAGAGTCTGGAGGGAGTCTGAAGAGCATCTCTTAAAGATTTCGATCGACGTCGAACTTCTTTTTTTTTCCTGAAAAGGCATAGAAAGGGGAAAATCTTTAACACAATACATGTACCGATGAAAGGTGGAAGCTGGTAACTTTCAGGTACATGAAGCATATTTTTTTCAGTTTACATATATTTGACTTATGTGGCATATTTTCTGGTTGACAATAATAGCCCATTGGATGATACATATTTTTAACATAAAATTATGTTACTCTGCTTGATCAATTTCATTGAATTCAGACGTCATTTGTGAAAGGAGGTGGGAGATGTAGAAATAATTTTGTTTTAAATAGGTAGTAAAATGTACAAGACTTTTTTTTTCTATGATATTTTCTAGTATAAAAGGGTTTAATGCATTAACTGTGAAAAAAAAAAATAACTTTTTTCTTTCTCTATTTCATTGCATTTCATTCATTTACTTCTTAGAATGTTATCTAAAACAAGCCTGTCAATTACGTTTTGAGTTATTACGTAACGCGGCAAGTGTGGTTCTAGTGATAAGTTAGCTTCATCAGTAATTTCTTCATCCTTCTCAAAATCCTCTCATGAATAGAATATTATCTTTTTTATGAATCTGTACCACTTGACCTAATCTTCAAAGTTTTTAACGTAAGAAAAAACTTAATCAATATAGGAATCAAAGCAATATAAATTTGGAAAAATTAAAAATTCAGCAAATTTCACCGGTTGTCCTAGTTAAACAAAAGCCTCAAACTTAGTTCAAAATTACCCCAAAAACTGCCCACGATCACTATACACATTTGTTGAAGCTTTAAACTTAAGAGTGCGGAAACTGTTTCTGACGACGCTGATTACCTAGCTTTATGCATGTTGTGCGTATTTAAATATATATACAAAGCAATTTTTGGCACAAAAGTTTTATACTGAAACAGTGTATTTTTATTCCTGAAATACAATACCTTAATTTAAAAGAAATCTCACCAACTGCGGAAGATGATATGGCTTTTATGACTTGACCATTAGAACCCAATAAACGGCCCACAGGCCATATGAGACTGATGAAGCTTATTTATGTGGACCGTTGCAATGTTAAATATTATGAAACGCAAACTATGCTTGGCCCTTCCACGGAAAAACCGCCATTTTGTCCCGAACGTGCCGTTTGTATGTTTCATTAAAAAGTAGTAATTTTGAAGGGTAATGAACAAAGTATTTTTCCTAAGAAATCCCACACCGATTCGTAGTTTCTTAACCATCAAAATGTCGCTCATTACCTTCAAAATTATTACTTTTTAATGAAATACATGAGCGGCACGAAGGGGACAAGATCTCAGATTTTTCGTGGAATAGCTCTGTTCTTTAACTTTCTTAAACAACGATAGTCTTCATTTAGTATTAAGCAGGAACGTGCCGTCTGGGTAGGCACGGCAGGCAGTGCCTACCCACGAAGAAAACAGACCTCATTTCTTACGTTCATTAGGTGACATAAAATGCGTTAATTAAAAAAGTGTAAGGTACTTTTTGTGAATATAGCAAAAAAAACCTGGAAATTCTCCATTTTTGTACAGTTGAAAGGCACCGACAGTAGCTGCCTCTCAACCTATGCATCTATGCTAAGCTAATGTTGAAAATTCCCACGTGCCTCACTTATTCTCCCCTTCCCGCCCAGACAACGACTGCGAAAGGCAGAAAAAATTCTGCCGCCTTCCGCCGAAAATTGGGGGCTTGAAGCGCAGAGCGATGTGCGTTAGCGAAATTCTCAATGGCTTTAGCCGCTATGAAGTAGTTGAAACCAAATCTAATACGAATAGTTATTTCCTTTAAACTTTCTTAGAGAAAAAAAACGAAGAAAAGCGAACCTATAAAAAAATCTGTCATTAGTAAATGGAAGTTATTTTCAAAAATTTACTTTTGGAGTTGATAAAGATGCATTCCATAGTATAGGAAAGAATTGTGGACACCTTTTTGACATTAAGACTAAAAATAGATTTAGTAGGTAATTACGGGCCCAAATTTTTTGTGACAAATGTATAAAAACTATGCTTGATTTTTTTTCTTTGAAAAATTAACGGAACCAAACGCTTCCAGAAACTAGCTAAATTTCATTGTTCTGATCATAACTGTTTTTGTGGAGAGACTACTTATATATTAGGGATAGTATGCGAAGATCGTTCATGCTCATAAGATTTTATTAATTACATGCATTTTCTAATATATATATGTCTTATTATTCCACAAATTTTCTCATCTGCCTACCCAGGACATTATTCGACGGCACGAGCCTGGTATTAAGCATGATTATTGCAAATTTAGAGCCAAATAATCATCATAACTTGGTTTCTAAAAAACAAGCTCTTTATTAATGAAAGAGGCATGTTATATAATAACAATTCATGGTTTTAATTTTCCCTGCTTGTTTTACCATATTATCTACACGGAATTATTACAAATTCCTTGCTGATCCCTGCAGAGGCATTTGACTGAATTAAAATTTGTCACAAATAATAACTTGGAAAAGAAGCACTTTATTTCACTTTTAAAAGGCTTATATCCGCCAATTGGAGAGCAGTAGGGATTTCTGTGACATGTGCTCTCTCGTGGTCAATTCATATGACGTGTAGAGGTACTTGGTGTGGTAAAAGAAATATAATTATAATTTAGAAATCAGCTTAGCTATTTATCACCAAAACATTTCAAAAATCAAACTCAACAAAAGCTGTGCTTCAATTTGTTCCCGATTGCTACCATTTTCAAAAATGCTCTTCCTAAAAAAACATAAAACTATCAGAATTAATTCATAATAAATTAATCCAGAAAAAAACGCAAATTACTGTACTTATGATGCATGTATTTATTTTTAACTGGGAATTTTCAAACGAAAAATTGAGAAACAAGGCGATACAGTAAAAAATTTTTAAAAACTTTTGTTTCTATGCACTTTTGAAAAAAAAAATGAATATTGCACGAGACCATAAGCGAAAAATGAATACTTAGTTTAAGTTAGCTCTATTTCTCGTATAAAAACTTGCATCAATATTACTCATGTGAATTTCTGAATCTAGTGATTTGGAATAAATTTAAAATATTGCAAATTTGTGCCTTATGTTTTTTATTTAGTATATAACAGCAGTTAATTTGCATACATCTAGGCAAAAGTAATCATTTAAAATTATGACAATTACATTGAAAAGATCATTTGAAGAAAATTTTTATGTTTTCTGAATATTTTTTTCTTCGATTAGAAATTTTTATTTGCTCAATAATTGGTTTCACCATATTGTGACTCTCTTTACTCAACTTACGATTGGTAGATAGCAAGTGCTTCTTGCTCTTTCTGTATAATTTTGAAATATATTTTAACTTTAAACGCTATTATGGATCGTTATTCTTTAAAATTTTATTTTTTTAAGCGTTTATGTTCTTAAGCAGAAAATATTTCAGTGAATTAATTTAGAATGTTTACCGTTTTCACTTTTTCGGTATTAACTTTTTTTTCTGCAAACGATGAAACTTTTCGTGGGCCCGTTTTATTGAAGTTAACAGATCAGCATAAAAAAACACTTTTATACTACTTTTTAATCATTTTGACTTATGTATACATTATTCAAAATTATATGCTTCATTTTGAATTTTACAATACTGCACATTTTTCATTGTATAAAGAAATTCTTTTTTGATAATTGCTTTATGTATTATGGTACAACTTTTAATTTTTCCGATACGTTGGTTCTTTTCGTACATTTAGGGAAAATAAAAAAACTTGAAATGCGATAGTCTGAAATTTGTGTGAAAATGCACCTTTTGAAAACACGGATTAATCAACTATGGGATATAGAATTCGAAGCGAAATTAGAAAGTTTCAAAAATTTACAGAAAATGTTTCTAAGCTGCAAGCCTTGATTGCGAAAACTAAATTGCAGGAAATAAATTCATTTTTTTTTCTTCATTATAGAAATGCGAAGCATATCCTGAAAAATATACCTGCTGACTAATTTTCTCGAATAACCATATAAATACAATGATAAGTGAAAACTTTCGAATTGATTGTGTACTTTTAATTTCAATAGCTTGGAAACTTATCGGTGATTTTATAAAAAATTATTTTCGTAATTTTATTGTCAAGATCCTTTAAATTACTTCTGAAACATTTATATTCGATATGACTTGCTTGACAGAAAACGTAATTCAATCATTATCTAGGTCAAGAAACAAAAGCGTTGACTATGCAATTTGCAAACATTGCGTTATGCATTACCGGGAAAAAGTATTATTCGCTTTACTAATAATAGGAAGTAATACATTATGCAAGCGTCATACTTGTCGACAAGTTGACATTAAGGTCATCTGTTAAGTAAGAGTAGTTTATGATACGGTCCTGTGCGTGTTGTAAATAATAGCACTAATGGTTGTTTACATGAAGCTTTTATGCTTAAGTAGGGAATATTTCCTATTATGTCTGCATTGAAGTCTAGACAGTATTGAATACAAAATATAAATGATGAATATGCATAATAAACTGAAAATTAAAAAGCCGTAATGCAAACTAAATATAATTAAATTCATTTAATTAAAAAACTTTGAAATTATACATTTTAGTCATAGTAAGTATGTATTATCGTGCACCTGATTACTGATTGTTTCATATGAATGTTTTGCTTTTTTTTTTATCTTTTTAAATTTAACTAAATGTAGGGTAGAAAAATAGAAAAAATATTTAGTACGAGTATTTATAAAAACTTTAATCACCATTCAAGTATGAAAACGATAAAAATTAAAAATGTCTCATTTTTATAAGTATGCAAATCATTTCTTCTCAAGAAAGGGGTTTTTTTGTCTATACATATTTTATTTTTATTGTGTTTCGTATGTGACGAGTATATGAATACTTACTGATATAGTTTTGTGAACAGAACTTATTCTCCTTAACTTAATGAGATGAATAATGTAGGTTATAAGTATAACACAACAAAGTATAAAACACACACATAGACGGTAGTTCAAAAATGTGTATCAAAGCGTTCAAAGTATAAAACACGAGAAAATAAGCAATTACAGTGGAACTCCATTATCCGAACTAATAATGGATCTAGGTCGTCCGAATTATTGAAAGTGCGGATCAAACAAACTAACTTATACATTAAGCAAAGAAACTACAATACACAGAAAAAAAAATGTTTTGGATTCAAGAGAATGAAATACGAAACTATATAAGAGAAAGTTAGGTATACAATGTACAAACATTGCTGACTAAAAATACCTTATTGCTCCAACTCGCCTTTTACTTATACTGTATGAATATATATATATATATATATATATATATATATATATATATATGGCTGTCCAGATTAAGCGAGGAGGAATTGCAACAAATTTCAAGTTCTAAATTTAATCCTCGGTTGTTTTGCATATCCAACTTATGATGTTCATTCTAAAGAAAAATAATCCAGTGGAAAGGTACGTGATTTAAAATATACACAAGAATAAAAAGGTACAGAAATTGGAAAAAACAAATGAATAAAGGGAAAAAGTGAGTCATTGACTAATAAGCAATCTCGAAAACCTATGCCGTTTAGTCTCAAAATTTTCTACAACTGCAATGAATTGTCCGATACGATCTCTATCTATAAATGCCATTGTGCAAAGTGGGCAAGTTGAGCATGATTCATTTTAGAAAAAATGCATAAAGAAATTTTTAAGATTTTAAACAAAGATCCCTGGATTGAGTTTAAGAAAATCACTAAAATAACTATCTTAATGTAATGAAGCTATTTACAAAGAACCAAAATAATTCCGTAAGTGGAAGAAATAAGTCAAGACTCTTGATTTTTAAACACTTAAGAGCTTGCATAAAAAAATCAAAGATTGATTAATGTTTAAAGTTTCTGTTCGAGCCATTTGCAACTCCTGTAACTACAAGAGTTCTGCAAAATAAAGGTAATGAAGTGAGAAAATTCTAAGGAAGCGAAGTAAAAAGAAAGCGACATTAGGCCTTTTCGGGATTGGAAGGAAGTTAAAAATTCACAGAAACGTTTCCTTAGCAAGAGAAAACTTATAATAAAGAAAAAACTTTTACAAAGTAATAGGCTGGAAGCTCCTTAAGAAAAGAAAAATTCCCCTCTTTTCCTTTTGTAACGGGAGTTCGTTAACTGTAGTTGCAGTACCATTGTGGGAAGTACTTGAAGTGCAAAAGTAATTAGGTGCAGTCTACTGCAAGCTACTAGGAGTTGCGGACAGGGGAAATTGTATACTTCGTAGAACTCAAAATATTGGCAAAAAAGTTTCCGTTTTCGTATAGTAAAATAAAACATTGCGGTTTGTGACGGTAAACAATGGTTTCTAAAATGTTTCTTTAATTAGTCAGTAAAGTTTTATCAAAATCGTTATTCTCCCATTTTTGAGTGTGTAAGTCAACGTTATATTGGTAAGTTATGAAACGATTTTTGTGAAGATAGTAGGTAGTTTTTAAGAAAGGTGGTTCTAAAAATATTTGTACAAAAAAAAGGATTGGCAGTAAGAATGGAAAACCTTTGAAACAGGAAGAAGTTTTTAAACTTTATTTTCACGCATTTAATTACGTGCTTCAAAAATTAAAAGTAAACTTCTAGTTGAAGTCCGAACACTTTTGAAGCATTTACAAATGAATTGGGTTTACCCCCAACGCAAAAAGTCTGCGAATGAATGAATTACAGGTCACTAGATCGCTGATATCTTTTTCAATTTTTACGATATTCAACCGAAACTTTTTTTATAAGATGCAGTATAAACCAGGCTACAATATTTTTGTAGTTATAAATTTCTGTCGTTCGAGCATGCGCCGTGAAAAATGATTTCCTTTTAACGTTCATATCTCATCGGATTTTTAATATTTTTACTTACCGTTTTAGTATGTTCTTTTTCTTGTATTTTATCATCTTTTCCGAAGTTTTGATAAGGTTTGATTAAAAACTCTGCATGTTATGAGCAAAAACCCTTCAAATAAAATTGCCGTTTTTAAAAAATGTTTCATATCTTCGGAAGTAAGAGTGGTACGTTCATAAAAATTTGTACAGGAGTTATACATAGTATGCTAATTACTGAAATTTATAGCTTATTCCGAGCTATTTTCAAAGAGTTATGGCCAAAAAGCAGTTTTTCTTTCAACCCCCCTTCCTATCATCCCCCAAATGCAAAGGTAATTTAATTTCAACTTGGAAATGTCCGGTGAAGGCTATATTTTGCATGACTAAAGTTAAAGAACAATTGATCGCTTATTTTGCGATGAGCGGTAGATTTTTCTTATGAATCTCAAGTGTTTCCATTATTTTGATAACTACCTGTAATTAGAGTCCGGATTTTAATGATTTTAAAGTTAAAAAAAAGCGTCTGTAGCAAACAGCGCCTTTCAAAACAGCTAAAAGGTTTTAAAAGCTAAAAAAATCCTCATTATTAAATAAAATGTTGAATCTAAAATTTACTTTTTCAAATTCACATAAGGATATATTTTAAGGGAGTTTAACGCTATTTTTTGCTGTTTTAACCTACAGTATTTACTGGTATTTTTAAAATTTGTGTTATGATTTTCAGTAAAGCATATACATTTTAAGTGCTAAAAAATGTCGATCTGTTTCTACTTAATATATGTTAAGTGTCTTCATAAGTACTAAAAATCGCTTTACTAACTAACAATAACGAAGACAAATTCGAAACCTTAACGCTTAAAATTTGCCAAATTGTAATAAGTAGTTTAAAGTTTAATGAACTACAGAGACTCCTCTAAACTTCAGTCAGACGAATAGGAATTTTCTGAATCGAATTATTAGAAGGAAATATAAGTCGAAATACTAAGGTTTTAAGAAATGAGAAAAAAATTGAGCAAAACAGTTGAAAATTATTTTGCTTTGTTTTGAAATGATTCATAATTTTGAAGTTTAGAATTGGCACAATGGGTTTGTGCATTATTAAATGTTTTCGTGAAAAAATATCTTTTACTGAATTCTTAAGTAATAACTCAATTATCTGAACTTCGGTTTTATCAAAGTCACTTGGTCTATTAATTATCTTCTGTAAATCTTAATAAACATGTATTCCCAGCTCAGAAATGAATTTTTGGTTTTGAGAATTGGGAAACTCTATACGTGAAGGAATGGGGGGGGGGGGCATTTTTGATGAAAAGAAAAAAATTTGAAATGATTACCGTACCGAAAGCTACGTTCATCAAAGCATAAATTCTTTTAAAGCACTTTAAAAAAATATTTATCGGATCCATTTTGTCATGAATCTAAATTTGTGCTAAAAATTAAAAAACTAAAAAATAGTCGTTTTTTGCGTAATTTTCATTTTAATTTATCTACTGTAAAATAGTAAACAAAAAAAATGATTGAAAATAGCTTCCCACACAGTGTTTCTTTTTTTTTTTTTTTTTTCCATCGGGGATCTCATTCCATTCCAAATAGAATCACCATTTTCATATCCTTACATCCGCGCCTTAATGGTGGCACATGAGACTGGATATACCATATCGGAGAATCACACTAAGCCTGCAAAAGGCCAACTTTTCTTACGCAGCGTCATTGGAAGTAAAAATGAACAATAATAAATGAAAAAAAAACCCTGAAATAGTAGAATTTTAAATGTTACTTGATATTTTTTATATCATCTTTCAATGAAGGTTACTTTGCTTATTAAGCTACATCTCCTTACTTTTCGAAAATATGCAACTTCCAGGTGTTCCGCAATCGATCTATTTTAACTATGCTTTTATAAAACAATTAAAATGTAAAAATATTTTTAAAAAAACACAATAAAATAATGGCCAGTTAGGTACGAATTAATTGAAGAAGCAGAAGAAATATCCATACAAAATATAAAATTAATTAATAAATATCTTTCCTACAATTTTCCGAAAATACCGTACGTGTTTTATAATAAATCTCGGAAAAAATGAGAAGCAGGAATACAAAAATTTTAAATAATTAAAGATTAAAATATTTAAAATTTGGAGTCATGAGTAAATTCAAGGTGAAACATGCTAAGGTGTAAAGTGTTATTAACAAAGTTATCATCTTGTGTTCAGGAGCTTGAAACGCAAAAAAAATTCTATCACAAAGCCAGTATATTGTACAAAAAAATTATGCTTTTATACGTATGTAATAATTATCATTTTCAAATATTAAATTTTTGTAAAATGTTTAAATATTCCAAATAATTTTTTTACAAAATTTTATCCCCAAATTATAATTTTTGTTTACGTTTACGTATGATTTAAAAGATTGCAGCGACTATATGTAAAACCAGAAGATATGTATTGATGATTTTTATATTTCGTGCGTATATTTTTTATATCTCACAGCTGTTTTGTACCTTGAACTAAAAGAAACTCGGAGACACATTTTCACGGAATTTCGTGGGTTTATAAAATATCTCTTGATGATTTTGAAATGCTGTTCTTGTGTTTTTATGTTCTAACTTCTTGTGCTGTATGGCAGGATAGTTCTGTACATGTGTAAAAAGGAGCTTTTATTTTCTCCTCATTTTTTAAAGTTTTCACAATTTGTAATGTTTATTTCTTTTAGTGATTAGAATCTGATTATGTTTTATTCGGTTAACTGTAATTCTTCTAGTAGTATTTTTTAAGAAATTTCGTACCTTAAAAAACGGAAACATAACAATTCTCTAATCTAAAGCATTACAGTTTAAGTAGTTTTTGCTATTTTACGAATTTGAGACCCCACAGAAAAATATGCTGATATTTATTTGTTAATGCAGATATTTTAAATCCACCGTGCCATGCGACTACTTTTCCGGGTTAGCGGAAAACGATTTCTAAAAATTAAAATAAAATCTTAGTGCTCTTTCCTAATATCTGTACCTCAGAACCAGACTAACGTAAGTCCACTTTCGTCATTTTTCGGTAGAGGGGAAAAACGATTGTCGAATACATCTTTTTTCCTCTCTACTGAAAAATGACGAAAGTGGACTTACGTTAGTCTGGTTCTGAGGTACAGATATGTATTGTAATGAGACCAAGCCTAGATTAATTTTATTTCGCTATAAGACATGCATTGTGTTAATTATTTTTCATTCCGGTAAAAATTGATTTCCGTTTTATTTATTTATCTTTTTTATTTATTTATTTACTTATTTTGCTATACAAATAATTTTCTTAATTCTTTTGTCTTTAAATCTACAACGGCTAAAACTCTGTTACTACAACAGAGAAAGAAAATGGGACATCAATATCGTGTGCTGTGCTCAAGTAGCTGCAGCACCCCGTATGCCTAGAATATTATCATAACCTATCAACAATTCATGATCAATATCACATACTACGGTGTGTTTCAGGTTCACGCATAAAGAGGTAAATTCCAAGAAGCACTGACACCTATTGCGAAACCTTTTCCCGTGCAAAAGCAACTTATCACCGTGGACGATGGACGGCCTCCAATCTCGACCATGCAAATTCTGCGTGGTAAAACCAAAGGCTTCATGCTCAAAAGTGGGGATTAGTAAAGAAAAGTCTCTGTCGGTGGATTTTCAAGTTGCAGCAAATCGTCAGCGTCTATGTCGTATGAATATGCGTTAGGTTAGAAATCCCTTCAATATCTAGAGTATCTATTTGATTTGGATACTCTTAGCTAAATTAAATTCCTGATGCAATTGTACCTCGGGAGAATCCAAGTGCTTCCATCTTGTGGTAAACTTGGAGGCAAAATTCTCAATTGACAATGGCTATCTCCGATATGGGGAGCAAATAAGCATCTCCATCTGAAACAACAAAAACAAGTTAAAGAGTACAATTTTTGTTTATATGAATGCATTTTGCTGTTTATAGTCTTACTCCTCTTCCTAAGAGAAATTTGAAATGACAATTCTGATACGCGGTATCCTTATCACCGGAAAAATACCATGCAATTGGAAAACTGCGACTTACATTGCACTAAAACAATGAGCCGAGACTATATTACTGACGACGCTATCTCAGACCTTTTCCAAAAGCCTTTTACACTCACTTTACTCTTTTCCAAATCGATCTCGCCATCTTAGGTCAGAAGCAATCCGAAATCACTCCATGATAATATAAATATTAACTTGCATATGCAAGACCGTTATCATAAACTCAAATCTTTAAAAGAGCTGAATAAAAAATAACATATCAGGTGCATCTAATGGTGCATGATTTTACTGACATAAGCGCTCTATCCCCATCGTTGAGGACAGAATTGACTTTCCATTTCTAAGAGGAGTAATACTCGTAGGCCCAGCTTCCTCTTGCCATCATCATTAGTATCCAATCACTCTAACGTACCGATAATGATTTTGCCGTTCGATCCCTTTTGAGCGCGAAGCATCCATGCAAAGAATTTATACTCCCTAAATAGGCTTTCAACCTGTCTCCCCTCATTTTAACGCAAGGTATCGTTTTTCCATATTTTTGTGGTGCTGTAAATACACCTGCGAAAAGCATGGGAATGATAAGCCGAAATCGCGTAAGTGGAAATCGATCTCAATGTAATTACAAATTTAGTTTTTTTTTTTTTTTCCTTCGCTTTTGGACTTTTATCAATATTTTGCCAGGTAGTTTTTTTTTAATGTAAATGCGCAATATTAAATTTGTTTGTGTCCAATAAATTCAATATCTGAAAATGTTTCAAAAAGCCTAATACGTTGAGCAATATTTATCATCATATAAAATTTTATTATGACCGTTTATTAGTTTTTTTTGGCAACAACTATTTTTGAATTAGAAGAAATAGCAAATATGTTACATTCATTGAAGAATATCAAGAAATATTCAGTTGTCAGATATACTTTAAAACTTTATCTAACTAAATGCGGGATGGTTAATGTAATGCAGTTTACGGTTAATATACGCAAAATAAAATAACGTTAATGAGAGAGAAGCACAAAAATTGCCATTTTTATATTTTTTGGACATAATTATTATCAGTTTTTTTTCAGTGAAAAAAACATTACTTTATTTATAATTTTGTTTAACTAAAATATTGTATGGCAATACTACTCACAATTATAGTTTCACAGTTGCAGTATTTCTTGCATTGATACCTTGTTTAGTC
Source organism: Uloborus plumipes (assembly GCA_038373865.1). Lineage (NCBI taxonomy): Eukaryota > Metazoa > Arthropoda > Arachnida > Araneae > Uloboridae > Uloborus > Uloborus plumipes. The sequence goes on from JAXGGA010000993.1 coordinate 126,807, forward strand.
TTTATTAAAACTTCCTACTTTTCAAAGGAATTGAGCAACTGCACAAAAACCTATTTATGACAAAAGGTTTAAATGCTAAATATTTACTTAAACGCCAACAACACACTTATTTTTATTTCAAGCTAATTAAACCACTGATTGCAAAGAAAGCTTCACACTAGTTTTTCGGAGCTATGAAGAACCTACTTCAGGGCCAAAAAAAAGGGGGAGGGGCTTTTCGAGAAAAATAGCCAAACAGACATTAATAGACAATTCCCTAGAAAGGTGCACTTTCTTATCCCGGATCAAAGCAACCTTAGAAAAGTCTATTCCCTTTTTTTGATTATTATTATTATTATTTATTTGTCTCTAAAAATACACAAAATTACATTTAAGCGTGCTAAAATTGCATAATGACGAGTTTTGTCGAATTTAAAAACTAATGTAAATGAAGATGCTTTGCGAACTTTTTCAGTTAAACAAAAATGCATTTATTGTCTTTTGAGAAAATGCCAAACTGCACCCCTTGTGAATATTTTGAATCTAAAATACATTTTTTCTAGAGAATTTCAAAGGATCGGATGTCAGGTGGGCTAATTATATAATTATCTCAGTAAGACAGATATGCTCTTAAACAATTTTTTCTCAACATAAAAAGCACGATTACCAGGTTGTACTTTTTCAAATAGTGCGATGCAAAAGTTTAGACAACGAGCAAACTCACAGTTGACTTGCATATTTTACAGGTTATAACATGGTGACAAGGAAATAACACTCTCAGTTTAGACAAAAAAGAAAAAAAAATTAAATGCAACAGTTTTAAAACCTGCTTGTGCCTCCATTTGTCTTTATTAGTTCATAAATACGAGTTTCCATCGAAGAAACTAAATCTTGCATTGTCTGGAGTACAATTTCATACCATACTTCCTCAATAGATCCCTTAAGTTCCTGTACAATTGTGTATTGTCTACCATTTCTGTAAACTTTGCGAGATGCCCCACACTGTTAAAAAAAACCTGAATTTTCAGGAAGATTTTTACTGATTTTAACAGTAAATTTCCGTTTTCGTTTCAAAACATAACTTTTCCTTAAAAAAACGGAACTATTCCGTGAATTACCAAGTTGGAGAAACAAAAAACGGAATTTACCCGGTTTTGTGGTTGAAATATACCGAACAAGGAAGTTAGAGAGAGTCTGAATAGACTTGGCGCGTGCGCAGATACGACTTAGTTTTTGGCAGCATAAATGATTCATAACTGAATCAAAGTGCACAGCAAAAGAAACGCAAAGTCATCGAGAATTAATATGCATGTTTAAGCTTCTGTGAAGCGACTTGTATTATTCGCATTAGCATGAAAAAGAGGACATCTGTGTCTCGTCGTTTGGATAGCTACTTTACAAAAAACATAACATTGGAATGTTATTTAATCGTATTCCGCAGGACGTTATTATGTGTGCCATTTTGTTTCAATTTGAAAATGCTTCGAAGAACAGAGTTGAATAAGAATTATTCCAGGATTCTGCGTAGTTAATCAAATTGACTGAAAAAATATTTTGGATCTTTTCATGTGTTTATGCGGTATGCATGTGATTATGAGCTTTTTCATTGCTCAACATTTTTAAGAAGACTTCGTTTATCGCAATGGATAAAATCAAAATGGGCAACAAAAGGGCGTGTTAGTATATTTTAAAATCTACTCGCTCTATTGTTGCCTTTTTTGAGCAACTTCTATTCCGAATTGGAGGTAAGAATGTTTATTTTTGTTACTGCTATTTTTATTTTAATCTGAGTCCAGACTTAACAGTTAGTTATTTCATGATGTAAACCAATTGTGCATTTTAGGAGTTGCATGTATAAACTTACTGGTGCTGAGGGTTAGTAAAATTTAGTGAAATGATTTTTGTAATTTTATATCAAGATTTAAAAGCTTAGTTTCAAAACTTAGCTTTTTTACTTTATGACTTTACTTCGTTAATGTGACGAAATTAATGTTGTCAAAACTACGAAAATGATTGTCAATTTGACGATACTAGGATGAAGAAATATTTCGCTACATTTGACGAAATTCATCCCAAAAAAAATTTAAACATAAGAGAAAATATTTTTAAAAGAATGCACCTTGTTAATACTTTTTTATTTTTTGACGTTATGCGCTCAGAAATACTATGCATTGATCATTCCATCTTCAAAATATTTGAGTATTTTATGCGAGATTGATGTAATCTTTTCAAAAAAATCATGTTATTTTAATGAACTAAAATTTTTAATGAAAAAAAAAAAGCCAATTCTTGTATTGCTTTAGTATTTTTTTTAAAGGCAAGATGTTTAAAAGTTTGAAGTATAGGAGCAGATATTTTCAAACTTTTTCTAAAAAACAAAATTCGTAAGAGTTTTAAGTTTACATTTTTGCTCATCATTTTGTCTTATATATATATAATTTTCCGGTGAGCTAGTTTACGCTCCTTTTTTAATTGTTCTATTTTTCTGTTTCTCATTTTCCCATATTTTAATCACCCACATGTTTACGTTATAGGCTTATACCTATACGCTTATACTTATATATGCAAGATGGAAAATTATTGAAATTTTGCAAAATAAACAAGCGCTTTTATAGCAGCTTAATATTAATAGCAAATTATATATGAAAGTTTAATAAATAAGTCCTTTAAGTGGCGCAAAATGTGTAGATTGGAAAAAACAACAAATGAACAAATTGAAATTTTAAGAAACTTTAGAGAAACATTTGAAAATTTACGAAACAATGTAAACATATAAAAAGAACAAACGAAAAAGGTAAGGCAGCACATTACCCATGTTTGTTCTTTTTATATGTTTATATTGTTTCGCAAATTTTCAAACGTTTCTTAAAATTTCAATTTGTGCATTTGTTGTTCTACACAATCTACGCATTTTGCGACACTTAAAGGACTAATTTATTGAACTTCCATAGATAATTTGCTATTGATATTAAGCTGCTATAAAAGCGCTTGTTAATTTGCAAAATTTAAATAATTTTCCATCTTGCATGTATACATATAAGTCAAAGCGCCTATAACGTATAAGCGGGAATAATAAGTACCGAAAAAATGAAGAACGGAGAATTACGAAACGAAAAAATGCCTAACGGAAAAATGACGAACGCTCCGTTCGTCATTTTTCCGTAAAATCACGGAAATATAATTAACGAAACGGAAACACTCCGGCAACTCAGCTGCCGTATATTTTTTCGTTATTTTCAGGAAATTTTTTTAACATTGCAGAGGTTCTCTATAGGGTTGATAGCTGGGCTGTTTTTGGGGCCAACTGAGAACGTTAATATTTTGTGAATTCAACCAGGATTTTGTTTTGTTTGCAGTGTGAATTGAAGCATTGTCTTGCTGAAATTCCCACTGAGGGCCGCCTATAAGCTCAGCAAATGGTAGAAGATTATCCTCCAATATCTTAGTATAATGCTGTGATGGTTGGCGACCACTGGTAAAGGTCAAAGACACCTGTCTATTGTAACAAAAGGCTGCCCAAACCTTCACCGAGACACCACCTTGTCTGCGACTAAAAAAACATCTAGGTTCCTTCCGTAAGTCGTGCCAGTACGATGCCCAGCCATCTGGTAAAACCCAAATTCCACGTTTTTTCATTGCTAAATACTATTACTGATAGCCATTTCAGTCCATATGACATATAATTTCGAGCCCACAACATTCTTTGTGGCTTATGATGTGGCTTTAGAGCTGGTTTCTTTTTCATTTTGCAATGCATCATTGTTCCTGCTCCCAAAATTCATCTACGAATCGTAGCCTTTGATACCGAAACTCCGGAGGACCTTTGAACTTCACTAACAGTCATTTATTGGAGTACTTGCTAGTCTTTGAATTTGACGATCGTCGTGTTTATTCGTCACACGCGGCCTCCCAGATCTGCGTTTTGCTTTATAAATGCAGTCACTTGATAAAACTCGATAAATAGATTTCATTGATCTATTAACAATAGCCGAAATTTCAGGAACAAACTTACCTTCAGCTTTCAACTGCCAAATCTTCGTAACCTCATCGGCTTGAACTTGTTTAGCCCGCGGTATCTCGACTACCAAGTGTTATCGTTGGCAGATCTTAAGTACAAAAAGTCTCTCATGTCACCTCTTAAATTTGCATATGCCAACAGAAATTCAAAGAAACTCGTAATAATGTCAAACTTTTGCAACAAGCAAATTTCTACTTCTATTCAAAATCATTAAAGAGCTTTTAAATATGTCCACTGACTTTTGTATTTCTACAATCGCAATTCTGAATTTTACAGCTAATTTCATTAGTGTCTAAACGTTTGCATCGCAGTGTATTTTTCTTTGTAGACAGTTGGCATTAGTTATGATCAAGCCCGTCATTTTAGGAGGTCAATTGCGCCTCCCCCCTGACTTTGAGAAATCAATGTATTTATGTGGAAGTAGGCGTGGTTTTTGCTGTTCTTTTGATATAATTTATATTAAGTGCAAATCTTTAGCCAGACCCCCCCCCTCCCCACAGCCCCCTGGAAAAGTTCGAAATGACGGGCCAGCTTATGATAGTTCCGTGAATCGAAAGGTTGAAGAAGACTTCGGTCTGGCTGAGGTTCAACCCAGCTGGTGAATATGGCAGTTTATGAATACCAATAAGCTCTGAATTGATACAGATTTAAATTTATTGAAGTATTAAAACAATTATTCTGCTTTCATAAAAAAGTGAACACTAACTTTAAAATTATGACAGGACAGTATCCCCCTTAAACAACAAAAATGAACTCCGAATGCTTAAATTAGCAAAAATAACAATTTTCATTGCATTCTGACTATTAGAAAAGAACATATTGGGTAAAGAGACCATTGCTATTTTAATAATTAATCCGCCTAGGGACGTAAAGCAGTGAAAACAATCGTCAAAATCTTTAAATGTGAAAAGAAGTAAAACATTCTTTAAAATAAGAAATTTTTATGTAACTCTTTAAAAAATACTAAGGTTCCTTTACAGTGTCTTGCTTTTACCGAAGTGCTGAAATTTTATACATTTTGTGTGACAATGGTATACAAACTTTAAAACAGCTACAAAATGCACTTCTAAGGAAAGCAAGGGAAACTGAAATTTTGGATATCCGTAACATTATTATTTTTCAAATCGAAATATAATCTTGTTTCTGATCAATTTTTAAATTATACTTTCATGGTTCATAAAAAATAAATTATTAATTTCAAATACATAACTTTTTTTATCGATAGTTTCAAAGTTCGAGAGAAGATGTAAGCTTTCATTGCGCTCTTTCTAAATATAATTATCTATTTAATTGTATCTTTAATGCCCCTTTAAAAGTTTAAAGATGCATTTTTTTTTATTTCTTATTTTTCTTTTTTTCTCTTTTTATTAATTTTTTTTTTAATTTGAAAGCGGTTAAATTCTTTTTTTGCTCTGTTTGGTTATTAAAAGAGTAAAAGCGTACGTTGTTTTATAGGCTAGTCGACTCCGGTGGAGCAGCTAGCTGTCCTGAATTGAGCAACGCTTCTCGTTTTTCGGATGGGAAGGTCAAGTGTAGTTTCAAGTCTTCACAATCAATTCAAAAGTTAACTTTCAAACATTAAATAGGGATCCACATATTTAATCGATGTAATGTTCTCAAGCAAATTTTTTAAAAAATATTATTCATAACGTGAAATATGGCTACTCTTCCTTTTTCTATTGGGACAACAACTTTCCAAGAAATAAACTTAAAAACACACAACAAAAAAAAGTCGAAAACCCATTTTAAAATATAGCAGATTAAAAGCTTGAGAAACTCAGGAAAAAACTAAGTGTTGACAGATTAAGGATGAAAGAACGTTTCATTTTTTCGGATAAAATGAGGGAAACTGAAGTTTTCTTTTCGTCAAAACAATAAAAAGAGACATTTTTGGAATTTTATACATTCATTTCATCCGGAAAATAATGTGCTTCGAATCGTAAACGAAAACTTGCTTCAATTCGCTTCTTTCTTATAATATTGGCAAGCAATAACATGCGTTCAAAAAATAAATAAAAATTCTCGAAATGCAAAAAATAGTCTACAGTTTTCTTTGAAGACCAACTTTCCTTTTGGATATTTTCCTGCTTTCAGAAATTGTCAAATCAACCTGAGGCAGAGAAATAAATGCTATGCAAAAGCATGAATCATTTTCCTCGAATACAGGGAGACTTTCGAAATAAACAGTAAGTGGTATGAAATAGCTTCCACTTTGCAATCCGGGAAGGTCAAAACATTCGAAAATTCGATTTTCCAGTGTGGAAAAATGTAAGGTGACAGCATCGCAGCGAATGGATTTATTCCAAAAAATGGTAACTGTAGAAAGTCAGAAGCCCCATTTTTATTCACAAGCTTCGAAACGACGTTACGGAAATTCCGACAGGAAATGTCTTTTCAAAAGACTACCTACGTCTAGAGATTCTTGGAAAAAAGAATCTGATTTGGACAAGATGCACTGACATGTACGCGCTGGAAGATCAATGTTTGGATCTGTGGAGACGAATAGCAACGAATGGCCTGAGAAATGTCAAAGGAAAAGATTCAGTAGGAGCATGGTTGGGAATATCTAATGAAAGTACATATCGCTGCTGGAACGGGAAGATGGCGTTTCTGAGACGAAGAAGTATAAATTGTGGTCTTGGAAATCTTCCGAAACTTGGTAGAATATTTAAGCTCTTTAAAAAGACCAGTTGGATGTTTAATATTTCATGGGTAAGGTCCTCAAATCGTGGTTGAAAGTGAGTGTGCTAAAAGTCTTTTAGGTAAATGATTATGAACTATTAATGTAAGAAGTACTCATAAAAAAAGCACATGCAATGAATGTAGGGGAATGTGGGGCAAAGTTAAATAGTTAAAATAACTTACCGTTTTTCAAAACGAACAAATCGAAAACCTGTTTTGAAAATTGTAACACATTAAGGAAGAATAATGTATTTTGAAAAATACTTGCATAAACGTTATTTTCCGTGATGCAAGGGATTTTTTTTAATTAAAAATATACTTGATCAAATGAATGAGCAAATAAAATAACTTATGAATAAATAATGAATCAGTAAAAGAATAAATAAATTAATTAATAAACTAATGCATGAGAAAAATATAAATGAGTCATTAAAAATGAATAAATAAGAAAATTAATGAATAAAAGAATAACGAAGTGAATTAATAAATGAATTAATGAATGAATACATATGAAGGGTCAGGGGGAAAAACCACGGTAGTCCACTTTTTGTTGAATTTAAAATGATGCTACCACCTGTTAGAAAAATAAGTGTAATTTCGTTTAGTATATGCAATATTCGTGAAAAAACACTAGTCCATGTATTATTGTCATTTTAGAACAAGTATACTGGGGAAGTTTATGAGTTCGTAAAATTTAAATTTCGTTTTTCTCAAAATGAATCAAATGTGACTACCGTGGTTTTTCCCCCTGACCCTTCATATGTGATTTATTAAATGAATAAGTATACGAAATGAACTATTTCACTTTGCCCCGCTTGCACTTGACAAATTGCATTGTAAATTTAACATCAAAACTGTCCTTACGTTAACTGAAGTGCTGTACTGGGCATAGTTAATCTCAATTATTACTTTAAATGTTAATTACAAAACCTTATATTTCCTATATTATTTGTCTAGCGTATTTTTTTTACCACACTCAAAACTTTCTCTGACTTCATCAAACTCCTTGATTTACCCATCGTTTTAAAGCTTATCGGGCCGGCTTTTCAAGGAAAATAGATCCAGTGTTCTAAAAATTGTGTGTGTGTTAAGTGTTTTTTCCTCTTTTAGTAGTGTTGGATAAAGCGTTGCGTTGGGAGCGGGAATATCACAGGCCCCGATCCTGCTATGGGTTTTGTCGCATTTAATTGACTCTTTTTTTTTTTTTTTACCGGGCGGATTTTGATCCAAATTTTCAATAATATGCTACCTAAACTCAATATAAGATTCTAAGCAGAGCATAAAAACCGGAAAAGAGGAAAAGATAATGTTCATTTTAACAGGAATAATATTTCTTTTACAGTCTTTTCTTTCTTTCTTCCTTTTTTTTTTGTTTGTTTGTTTCCTTAATTCATCAAAATACAAAAGTAGTACTATCATTCAATTCAAATTAGAGGAAAATAGCAATTCACTATGTGTCTGTTTTTCGGGAAAATTATCGTTTAAATAGATTTTTGAATTATTGCTGTCTAACGCGAACGCGTCGCGCGGATCACCTCTTATATTTCATTTTCCTTATCTGCTTTCTTTAGAACGTCGAATCTTATTCATTTATTTTTTAAAGTCCATGATTTACCCTCATTTTAGAGCTTAACGTGCCGGTTATCGATGAAAAATAAACCCACGGTCTATTTTTTTATTTGTCCCGAAAGAAGTTCTTTTGTTTTTTATTGCACATTACTTCAATTAATAGTGTCCGAAAACTAAGATGAAGTGACTTGGTTGGATATAGCGCGTTGTGTTAGAAACGTGAAGATCGCGGGTGTTGTTGCTTTTGATTGACTTTTTTTCAGCGGCTAATTTTGATTCAAATTTCCAAGAATATATCGCCCAAACTCGTTGTACGATTAGTTTTTCTATTGTATTAAAACCGGAAAACAAAATGTTTATTATATCATGAATAATATTTCTTTAAAGTGCTTTTTTTCTGTTATTTCCTTAACACTAAATAAAAATACAAAAGTAAGGCATAATTGCATTTCCTTTTAAATCAATGAAGAAAAAAAATTCACTCTGTGCCTGTTTTTCGAAAAATTACTGTTAAAAAAAAAAAAAAAAAATTGAATTACTGGAAAGGAGCTCACGTGGAAGTGTATCGCTCTTTTTATAACAGCCGTAGAAAAGTTTTATGCCATTTTTAATGCTCTTATTCTGTGGATTTCTTTCATAAACTGTTCGAAATATTTTCCCCCTTTGTCACCCTGGTAAAAAGCTACGAGAAAAAAAAATCTGCCAGTGAACTCTTAAAAGAATTCAGCTGCGAAAGTTTGCTAATATCACTCTCACAGTGATTAAACTTTTTTTTAATTAACAGTTCAAATTCGGTGCACTCTTTGTGTGTGTGTGTGTGTGTGTGTGTATATATATATACAGGGTGTCCACTCCAATCGTGGACCAATAGCTAATTTCTAAACCGTTAGAGATAAGCATATAGTTTATTTAGGAAAAAATCTCCAAAGTATGAAAGGAATTTTGGGTCTATTCAATGTTTTTCAAAAAATCAAATTTTGAAAGAGTTACGAAATTTTAATTTTTATACAGCCCCCCAGTCCTATCAATCATATTTAGTAAAACATTCTCAACACTGTAACGTTTAAAACTAAAAAAAAATCACTCTTCTACCACAAAAATTGACCGAGTTATGACGTTTTGAAAAATCAAGATTTTGCATTATTTCATGACGTCATCGAGAGATCTCTCAAGGGACCATATGCGAAATCCTTCAAAATCTTGATTTTTCAAAACGTCATAACTCGGTCAATTTTTGTGGTAGAAGAGTGATTTTTTTTTAGTTTTAAACGTTACAGTGTCAAGAATGTTTTACTAAATATGATTGATAGGACTGGGGGGCTGTATAGAAATTTAAATTTCGCAACTCTTTCAAAATTTGATTTTTTGAAAAACATTGAATAGACCCAAAATTCCTTTCATAATTTGGAGATTTTTTCCTAAATAAACTATATGCTTATCTCTAACGGTTTAGAAATTAGCTATTGGTCCACGATTGGAGTGGACACCCTGTATATATATATATATATATATATTAGTATAAATTTGTAACTGTGCCAGTATTGGTAGCCCGACGAAAAAGAATTTAACCTTGAGTCGTGATTAATTATATGTGGAAGGGAATTTTATTGTTCCAGAAAATCAGTACGGAACGGCGTTCCTATCAAAATCACCTTTATACCAATATCTTACCTAAAAAGTACAAAAAACTTCAACTTCTTGATCGAATTTAGGCGTAATTAAATAATTGTTGATCTATCACACCTTCTCTTTTTCAATTATCATCTACTGAAAAGCTTTCGGATTTGGTTGACTCACTGTTGATCGCTGTCTGGTTTTTATAAATATTACATGAAAAACGCTTGGTGAAAGGAAACTCAGTTTGCTTTTAAAAAAAGAAAAAAAAAACTCTCTTCTGCTATTGATTGCATGAAGTAGATAGGACTTGTTGCTAGCAACTGCACAGAAGAGAGATCAGTTTGTATTGCGATTAGTTAAAACAAAATCACTGATGGCCGTGCCAAGAAATTTTCGCCAGATGTCTCATAAAAATCCACCAAGTGTATTGTGTGAAGGGGGGGGGGGGATCATGGTGGCTCTTTATGGTCAAAAATTTCTGTGTTCCGTGTTTCTGCTGACCACAATACAAAGGATGCACCGATGTGCAAATTGGCCGATAGTCATGGTGATTATTTTTAATACTTCCAACTTTACCAGCACTGTTTTTTTTTCCTTTTTAGATTTCCGATTTTAGAAATAGTTACTAATTTATTTCTGAGGGAAGATTGACTTTTCTCTTTTTCCCTACTTTCCTACAGTAATTTCAAAATTTCATCCAATATCTCTGAGTCAATTTTTCGATTATTGTTAACAAAATTACATTAACACATAGTTAATTATGTTAACTAGATTTTTTTAATAGAGATGCTCTGCTGAGCACTCTAATTTAGAAATATTTTGATTTAACCCTACACTGCATAATTTTTTGTTCACTGAAAGAACTATATACATTTTTCAATGTAATAAGAAAACATTGGAAAACATTTTTAAAGATTTAATTTTGAGGATAGATGGTTATATTTGCTTTAAAGATATTTAATACTTGCTTTTTATGCTTGAGTTGCCCTATGCTTAGTCAAAAGGAAAAATAGTCCATGGATCCAATTGGCAACGCTATGCAGTGTAGGGTTAAATTTTTTTAATTATTAGTAGCCATTTAATTCAAGTGTTTTTTTTTTCTTTGTGTAAGTTAGAAATTATCTGAAAGCACTATGCTAAGAAAAGTACCGACACATGCAAAATGTTGCAACATTGCCTATATGTATATATTTATTCAAAGTAGTAAAATTTATTTTTAAAAAATTGCTATTAATTACGAATATTATGATTATTATTTTTAATGTTTCATTCCTTGAATTATTGGTTTCATTCGCTACGCTTTCGTCCTTCATGTTATACTTATGTTTGCAAAAAAATATTTATTTATTTATTATAAATTTACTCAGCTTCGTTTTTTGTTCAAGGCATACTTGAAGTAGTTTTATTTAAAACACATATTTTTCCTATGTTGATAAGCGAAATTGGGCTGGTTATAAATGAAATAAATTACTCATACTTTCTCACTCCAAATAAAAGTTCCAGATTTTAATAATTCCTAATAGTGTCACACAAATCTCATCTCTAAAGGAACATCTTTTAATATTCGATTCATTTTTACGCACTGTATGAACTATTATTATTTTGTTATTACTCTGTGCACTTTCATACTACATTACATGCAAGGATTGTAGAAAGTTAGTTATTGATAAAGTATTCATCATAGTTTCTTGGTGAAGGTATACTTTAAAAAAATATTTAAAAAGTATTTTTTCCACCGATTAATCGGCTAGATTTGGCCGATTGTAATTAATTAGCATAGTGAGCGATTAACCGGTATTGCCGATTTATCTGTGCATTCCTACACAATACACATTGCGTTTTCTCCAGTGCAATCACAATTTCCTTTCTTTTCTCGATTAGCAAGCCAGTAGTACTTATTTCAGACGATTAAAACGATAAAAGAACAATAAAAACTTCTAAAGTTTCATATACTTTTACAGCAAACTGCCTTTTATTTCACCCATTATTATTTTTGTTATTATTGCTTAGAATTTAGAATAGTAAAAGATCTTTCTCGAACATGCTATTATAATATTTTGACTAGAGACAAACACCATTAGATGCCAACTCTTTTTTTTTTTCAAATTCTACTCGATGAATAATTAGCTCAGCTCGCTTTTCTCACTGCACTGTTCGAGCGATTTTGATTAAAATGACTACCGTTTGAGAATCACGTTTGCTCCAGAGCTTTTCCAGAAGAGAATTTGTTAAATTTCAAAATTTTTATCACATGAATGATATCTTGCTATGAAAGTCAACTAAGATAGAATACGATAAAAGGTTGAAAATGGAGTTTTTAAATTTTCAAAGGGTTTTTTAACAACTTGGAATAAAACTTAGAATAAAAATTTAGTTTTATTACTACAATAAAAGAGACTTGTTCGTGTGGATTTAAGCACAGCAGCAGATGTGGTATAGAGAAAACTTTGTCCACTGCTCCCTGTTCTGAAATTATTCAACCTTAAAAAAATAAGAAATAAGAAAAGATACAAAATGAGCAAAATTATTACTAGAAGAACGGGATATATTTTTCATTTTAAAAAATCGTCTAGTCAGTCAGTTTGTTTTTGTGATGAAGATTCCTCATTTTCTTCCTTACCCAAGAAGTAGATTTTTCATACGAAACTTTGGCTCGAAAATGCATCAGAAATTGTTTTTTTTTATTTATTCTCCGAACTCTGAAAAGAAATTGGAGCAAAAACATTGCTAATTAGATCTTGTCCGATTGTCAAAGAAGTGGAAGAAAAATTGCAAAAAATCGGAAAAAAAGTCGTTATTTACCTTCCAAATCGACAATATTTTTTCATTCAAAATAAAAAATAACAACAATTTAAAAACGCAATCTTTTCAGCAGCAAAATAAGAATACCAAAATCGGAATACTTTTTGAGCGCTATACAAAAGATTAAAAACGTGTAACACTTTTATTGGGTTTAACCCGCACCGAATGCTTAAAAAGGCTCCGTTTTCTTATGCTAATTTTAATGAGGTCTTCAGCTTCAATTCCGAAATCTAAATCCAGATCAATTTCCAGTTACATCGCTATCTAATAGATGGCGCTCCGACTTTTTGCAATAACGTTTGCCTGATGACAGGAAATGTGGCAGCAGTGCGGGAAGGAATAAACTCGAGTTAAGCGCCCTCATATCCCCTGGGCCGGAACCCAATTCTACTCGCAATTTATTTTACTCTAAATGGGGCAAGGTGATGACGTCTGATTTCCCATCATGCTGCGCGGTGCGTCACATTAAAGCGTTGTTACGCGGGTAAAAAGGAAGTTTCTGCATCGTGTTTTGACTCCCTTTTCAATCGCTGGCAGAAATTGACGACATCAAATGATGGGGCGCTCCTCCGGATACCTATTGAACTGAAAGTCGTCTATCAAATTGTCCGGAGGAGAGACGCTGAGCTGGTGATGCTACATTAGAAAATACTCATTCGGAAAAAAAAAAAAAAAAAAACAAGACATGTCGTTATCTGCGACTTTTTCCTTAATATCGCACTGTTAAGCATTAAAGTTTTGCAGCAGTAACTTAAAGCTTATTTTTCTTTTTTGCCATCTCTCTGTCGTCAAATGTTCCTCTTTCAGGATGTAGTTATGCGCTGAATTTAACTTAAAGTAAAAATTGTTACTCTTTTGACAAAAAAAAAAAAAATATAGTTTATAGCAAAAATTTAAAAGTGGAGCTTCGTTTTTCGGAGAAATAAAAAGGTGTACTCGTTTCAGTCATGCATAAAGAAATCAGTATTTTTCGTTGCAGCACCCGATTTTTTGCTAAAAACAAATTTTATAAACTGGTTTTACCAGGAAACCATTACATACTACATACATAACCATACCACTTATTACATAGTGTAATAATGAAAAAAAAAAACTAAATAAGTAGCAATTGGGAGCGAAGTAAAACATATTTGTGGACGTAAAAATTATTTGCCCACTCGCTCCTGTAATGGAAATAAGACGTCTTAAAAGTCTGCCAAAATTTTAAGAGCAGTCGCTAAATTAGGCACGTTTCGGTGAATGGAAGACATTGTATGCACGCTTTGCTAATGGATGACTTGCCACATTCAGAACGCGAAATAGCATGGCTCCTTTCATTTCTTGCCAAATCTTTTAAGTTCAGAACTTTCCACAAAATTTCAGCAGACCTTAAAATTGTGTGTGTGTGTGTGTGTGTGTGTGTGTGTGTGTGTGTGTGTGTGTGTGTGTGTGTGTGTGTGTGTGTGTGTGTGTGTGTTTTAAATACAAAAATTACGTGTCCCTGTGTTTGTGGCCAATGGACTCCTCAGCTACTGAACTGATTTTAACCAAATTTTGCACGCAGTTTCAATTTGGTCCAACTTAAATGATAGGATAGTTTTTATCTCAATTTAGGACCGCAATATATTTTTTATTGCAAATTATCTATTTAGCTACCAGCTTTTCTGTATTCTTGGCTAAGCCTTTTTACTAAGCCTTTTTGACACCTCCATGGCTGAGCGACATAAAGCACACGTTCTGGCAGCTTCCGGAGCGCAGTAAACAGGTTGTAAGTTAGCGGTGCGTTGAGTGTTATTTGACTTTTTTGTGAAGTAAATTATAAACAAACGCGTTACTTCCCTTGAAATTTATATGTGATAAGCTGTCAGAAACGATTGTCACTTAAGAGTTTTTACGCCTCTGAGGCTGAGAGGTGGAAAGCGCTTGGTGGGATAGCTCCTGGACTGCATTTAAGTGGCTGTTCTTCTTACTACTATTATATATACAAAAATTAGTTTGGATGGATTTATGGATGGAGCAGTCAGTTGATAAGCAGTCCGAAAAAATTATCTTTTTAACTAAGCCTTTTTTGAGTCTCTGTCGCCGGGCGACATAAAGCACATGTTCTGACAGCTTCTGGAGCGCAGTAAAATAGGTTGTAAATACAGAAACAATAATGGATGATTAATGTAGGTACTTAATTTTTTTTTCTAATAAAAAAAACTTAATAAATTCAAAAATTTGCTTATATATTGCCTTTAAGGCGGAACAGAGTTCGCCGGGTCAGCTAGTATATATATATATATAATGTATTATATATTTGTGTGTATATGCCCCGAATCATCAAAAGTTAAACCTCCTTTTTTAAGCGTAAAAGAAATACGTAATTGTCCGTAATTCTATAAGAGTTCTTAGTTGCCATCAAGTTTATAAAATAAAACAAGCAACAAATATGCTGAGTGCACTATACGTTTATCTACCAATTGGAGACAATTATAAGAACATTACTTTTTTATTCATCTTTATCGCATGACTAGCAGTACATATTTCATTTTTCTCTGACCATTCCGGCGAATTTGAATTATCCTACTATTGTTTTCAAAACAAAGCTCTCTGAAATGTCAATCTTATGAAACAACTGTCTCATAAAGGGTTAACCGGTTCTCGATTAGCATAGTATGATTGTTGCTGCTGCTGTGTCGGATGAGTAACAATTTCTTCTTATACATTTCTCTACATGAGCTCACGGTTCGCATACCTTGTAAAGTACGCTTTAGACCATGCACGGCGAACCAATTTTCATTGAAACGCTGATAAAGTAATCAATTCGCTCACAGACTGTCTAATTAAAAGTCTAATGTTACTGATACTTAATAAAAAACTATGTGTACTTAATTGCACTACATATTTTTACGTAGTAAAATACTTTAAATCCGAGCAAAAACAAGCACATTTACCCTCCTTCATTTCCTCTTTGTCAATTCTAGTCATTATCAGAAAAATAAGGCTAATTTTGACAATAATAAAGAATACGAAATAAAATATTTAAACCATAAAGATCATCTAAGTTTAAAATAATTCCCTCTATAGAATTGTTCGTGCATTGAAAAGTACTTAATTTCGTATGTTCATTTTAATCCTTTTTCTTGACTGTGGGAAAATTTACTTCGCTATTTCCTCGTAGCTGTGCTGCATATTACCTTATTTAATGATACAAAAAATTAAGAATGTGCACAGAATCAATACGACTTTTTCGAAACTTGAAAGTAAACATTTTAATCGAAGCGTAATAGTTGTTTTATTTTTTCCGGACAAAAATTGTTAAGTTTCTATCGTAGGCGGCGAGTTAAACTTTTGAATCGCTCAAAAATCAACTTTAACCCTACGCTGCATGATTTTTTTTTCTCTTCGCAAGAACTACATATATTTTTCAATGTAATAAGAAAACATTGGAAAACATTTTTAAAAATTTAATTTTGAGGATAGATGGTTATACTTGCTTTAAAGATACATAATATTTGCTTTTTATGCTTGATTTGCCTTATGCCCCTGGTCATAAGAAAATAGTCCATGTATCCAATTGGCAACGCTATGCAAAGTAGGGTTAATAAAATCAAATAAAATAATAAACGTTTCGTCAAAGTCAAATTTTATGATTAAGTTCTATGGACCTATATCCAAACTAATTTGCATGGCTAAAATGAAAATTAAATAATTTTCCCACACTTCTAGTAGCGCGGTTTCTTTTTCTTTTCTTATTTTCTACATCTTGTGCATGTGCGTGTTTTAAAGATTACAAAAGTTTGTTCAATTTAAAAAAATGAAAAACTGGTACAGGTGTTCCGGTGATGATTTTTTAAATAAAAGAAATCTATCTAAATCCGGATGGTTACCTCAAAAACTACTAGTGGAACAAAAGAGATAGACCAAGTGCAATGCATATTTCTTCAATCTCAATACCCGCTCTCTATTTATTTTCTAGTTTTTATTTAATTAATTTTGCACTATTTTGTGTTAAGGATAATTTGCAGGAAAGTAAGCATGTTTATTTGCTTTTGTAAGTCTGTATGTGGTTTATGTATTTATTTATTGCGTACTTCATTTTTTACTTTTATGAAAAAGCAACTTCAAAAACATTTAAGCTAAGCAAAAATACTTGCACCCTTCAAATAAACTTAAACTATCAGCTATAAAAAAAAATTAAAATTTGATCTCCGAATCTAATAATTATATTGCTTAGAAGTACATTCGCAATAAAGAGACCCTTTTAAATGTGTTCTCTATCAACTTTGTATGCATCCCCCCACTTCAGCCAAGCTTTTCTTGCCTCTTCCATTTTTAATTATCCTTTATTTTATGTTTTAATTAATTAGTTAATTTATTTTATGTATTTGTTTGCATCTATCCATTGAATAATAGTTATGATTAAAACTCTTATCATCGACGCATTTCTATTTACTCAAGCACGGGTGATGAAATGAAACAAAAAAAAAAAACTTTTAAAAGTAGATATAATAGTATTGATCTCACTAGATAAATGTTTATAATTAATATTATTCAGTGAGTATGAGTGCTTCAAATAAACATGTTTAACCCATTAATGCCTGACATTTTTTTTCCAAAGATATTCTGTATACTGGTTACAAACAGTGTTTAATGGACAGGAAAAATAATTTAAAAAATGTTATGTAAAAAATAATTATTTTATGAAGGAAAGAAAAATCGTCCCTTAAAGTTACGATAGACCCCAGGGGGTACATACATTGGCGGGAAAAAAAATCCCAACACCAAGAAAGACTTGCGTTAGATAAACGAAATTTGGTAGGCGTGTTTATACAGGTTCTCTAGTTTATACAACTGCAAGATGACATCGATTGAAATTTCGCGCTCCGCGTCTAAGTGTGGCGCAGCTGGCGTCACTCAGAACATGCAAATGAGGTTTGTTTTAAAAGCGTGTTGTAAAGCTCGTGAGTATTATTTTTCCGTGAAATTTGACGCATTGCGTTCATGTTAGCCAGGAATGCCTTTAAGAAGACGAAGAAGCCATTATCAACAACTCACCCAGTTTAAATGAGGTCGTACAATTTGGCTACGAAAAGGTAGATTTTCATTTCGCGATATTGCAGAAAGACTTGGTGTGAATGTTTCCACGTGCCTGATTATTGGAAGCTATGGTCAAGGGATGGTACTGCCTCAAGAAGATCGAGTTCCGAGCTGCCGCGTGGCACGACTGAGAAGAAAGATCGCCGAATTCTGCGTACGGCTGTGACGCATCGTACTGCATCTGCGGCTGACATTCGAGCTGCAGTTGGTACCGTCGTGACCCAAAGAACGGTAAGATATCATTTACTTCAACGATAGCTTCGAGTCAGGCACCCTGTAGCCGGTATTCCATTGACTGCAAACCATTGCCGTTTGCGACGGCAGTGGTGTCAAGACAGAGCTCACTGGAGTTCAGAGTAGAGATTTGTTGTAATTTCTGATGAAAACAGATTCTGCCTTGGTGCCAGTGATGGCCGTATGTTGGTCAGAAGGGGACCAGAGGACCGCCTGCATCCAAGCTGTCCTCTGGGACCTACACCTGGAGTCATGGTCTCGGGAGAAATTTCCTATGACAGCAGAAGCACTCTTGTGGTTATCCCAAACACACCGACTACAAATTTGTCGTCAGTCTTTTATTCAACCTATAGTACAGCCCTTGATGAGTAGCATTCAAGGGGGAGTTTTCCAACAGGATAACGCTCGCCCTCACACCACTGATGTAACGCAATGTGCTGTACGGAGTGTTGACACGTTACCATGACCTGCAAGAACACCAGATTTATCTCCAATTGATCACGTGTGGGATATCATTGGATGGCAACTCCAGCGTCATCCACAGTCAGCAATGGCTGTCCTAGTATTGACACAACAAGTGCAACAAGCATGGCACTCCATGCTACTAAGTGACATTCGGCAGCTGTATGACACAATGCGTGTACGCTTGCAGGCTTGCCTTCAAAATTCTGGAGGTTACACCGGCTATTAAAGTAACATAATTTCACATTTGCACAGCATTTTCTTGAGCTTAAATTACCCATTGATCTTGAACATTTAATCAATTAAACATGTTAACTAGACAATTGCATTACCCAAATTTCATTAATCAACAGTAATTTTTTCTTGGTGTTGGGATTTTTTTTTTCCGCCAGTGTACTTTTTTTACTAAAATTGCTTTCTGTCTACGATATAATATTTAAAAAGACATTTTATAAGAAGATATAAAATCAGCAATTAACATAAACTGGGAAGCTGGGAACAACTTTGAAAACTTAGCTTTTTTTTCTTGAGATTGTGAACGATGTCATTTTTGATAAAGATCATATTAAAACTGCTACAGAACACACTTTACAATGGTTATTTCCTGCAATCCGTTAACAACGAATTGAAACAATACCAAGGTACTAATTGAACACTATTATTTGGTTGAAATGTTCATTTTGGGGGAATTCAGACCCTTTTTTGAACCGTCTCCAAAAAGAGACGCTAGGTATTAATGGGTTAAAAGGTTTCTGACTTTTGTATAATTTCAAACATCATTTTCAAAGTAAATCAAAACTCTGCCTCACCTTTTTGTCTTTGAGAAAAATAGCGATGTCTGCTGTTTCTCCCCGGGGTATACTCTCCCCCTGCTTTAAATCATTTGCTTAGCAGGAACATTAGTCTCGGATGCGGTTTGTGGCTTATTGACCAGTGTTACACCATAAAGTGCCCCTCTTATTTCCTGCATCTCATTTATCTTGATCTATCACAAACCGTGCCCAGTGTGATCCTGTTTCGACTGAAAAGATGAATTGTGGTGTTTAGTATAAAGACTGGCTCAATCCTTTTTGTTTCGATTTCCTCCCCTTTTTATATAATTTTATAGATCTTGGTCGATACTGTGATTAAAGCGACTTGGAGGAAATTAAACTTAATCCGTTTGTGGAAACTGGTCCCAAAAACTCGGCTCACATCAACAAAAACCTCAATCCATGCTTTCGTTGAAAGTCGTAGTAAAAATCATTTTCTCTACCAATACTTTAGTTTAATAGACTTTGAAACAAGAAATAGGACATCAAAGCTCGGTTTACTTCAAAACCAGCACAATCCAAAATATGTTTTACCACTAAATAATTCAGCAATACTGATAAAAACAAAAACAGGAATGAAGTTGTTCACTGAATGTTTTTCAGAGAAAAAAATAGTGTTCAGAGGTGGGAAAGTTTTTTTTTTTTTTTATATAAAAGCATCTCTTGTTACACGAGCAAAACCCACGAAATACAAATGCGGCCGGCAACAGGCTCAGGACTCAATTGGACAAGTCGTAGTCAAATTATAGACCCCAATGAAGATCAATAGCCCTCTTAAAACTATCTACTCCATTGCTCCTTACCGCCTCTTCCGGAAAACTGTTCCAAGTTAACACTGCAATGATAAATAGTAATTTTTCAGAAATTCCAGGTTAGCCTGAGATTTAAACAACTTAAAACAATGATCCATTGTCCTATTCTCCACGTAAAAATGTAACCCCGTAACATCCTTCATTTTGATAAATTTGTGGGGGGTCGATGTTCGCTCGCCGGCGCTGCAATAACAAATGATGTCAATTTAGCATTCTCCAATTTAATATTTAATTCATGTATATAATTTGTAAATAAAAGGGATATTCCGTATGAACGTATAACTATCCTTAAATTTAAACAACTGAATCATGTCCCCTATGATTCTCCTTTGCTCAAATTAAACTATTTTTTCCCATGCAAACCCAGTCTTTTGAAAGGTTTGCTCTTTAGAAAAACGAAATCTTGATTTCTTTGTACAGTGGTGAAAAAGACCTGATTCGAAAAAAGTGTACTATCATGCTTTTTAATAAAAATAACTTAATAGGCTTAGTTAGAAACAAAACGTACGCAAAAGTACATTTTCAAGAAATAGAGGAAAAATACCTTTTTACTAGAGTATAAATACAGGCAGAAAAAAAAACGGGAGTAGTGAGAAAATAAAACTTTTACAAAAGGCAAGCAATTGCTTCGTGGCTACATGGTGCCTTCTATTCTAATTCTGCTAGACTTAAATAGCCAATCGTTTACACATTACATATCTTTAAACACCATCAAAAGTAAGAAAAACTACTAGTCTTGGAATATTTTTGCAAGATTTGAAACTATTGTTAGCTTTATAAAAATGTTTTTCTTGTGTTTTACCCTTGTATGTTTTTGGATTTACAGCATAGCAGTGATGCTATGAGATTTGATAACTAAGATGGTTGAAACTATCGTTTTGAACGCTACACTAATTTTATCTTAGAAGTGCAGGGTTAAAGTATTCACTTGCAATACTTATTAAAAAAGAGGCGTGTACCGCCTGAAAGGTTTAGGTAACTGTTTTGTTATCGGTGGGCCTTCACGAGAGTAAAATTGCCCTTTTTAGGAGCCAAGTTTTTGTCTTTGTCTCATTTTACATACTAAACAAGTTTTATATCGCACACCGATAACAGAAGGAGCACTTTTGAAATTGGATTAACATTACAGATGTGCCTCTTTTATACTTGGTATCCGATATATCCGTGTTTTATCATGTTGACAAAACGCAAGAACTATAAATATCTAAAAAAAAGAAAAACAAAAGAAAACAAATTATCTATTATTTTTTATACATATTTTTATAAACTAGTCTTAAAATGCAATTAATGTCTCTAGCGATAATAAACCTAATTATTTACCAATTCTAGTCGTTAGGTACTTCCATGTCATGAAATTTCAGTACATGTTTCAATTTGTCTCTATTAAAGAGTCTTCTTAGAAAATTTTAACATTTTTCGGTTCAGCGAGACACTTTGAAAAAGTAGATTTTTTTTTTTGGTAACTCTTGATTTCTGGTTTCATTAATTGTTGTATTTGAATGCCTTATGGTTTATTTCTGCATCAACGATATCTTATGTTATATTTCAGAACATCTCAAGAACCTTCTAAGGCAGCCGTCTAGAGTACGAGAACTTGAACTTACAGATATCTTACAATAATACGGTCAAATTGAATAGACATTGGGTGCGTGTTTGTTAGAGTTGCATTACGATGGAAAAAAAAAAGAGTAAAAACCGGGAATAGGAGCTGCCTATATTTATTTTAGAGTAAGCGAATTTAAGTCTTAAACAGCGACTTGAAACAAATTGCGTAATTATGAGTTTTCCTGAGGGGAAGGTGACCAGAAATTTGTTCATTTACTTATTATCCACGTAGTTTGCTTCCCCACTTCCCCAATTCTTTCTCCTTAAACGAGTTTTGGCTTCTGAAATGCCCGCTAGCTCTATTTTTCACTTTTCCGCTGCAAATAAATCCCTTTTCAGACACGTGATTGGAAAAGTCTCTTATAAGTCACTAATTGCTTTTCGTGACGGTGCGTGTCTCGTCGTCATGGCAATCGAAGTCTTCTGTGTCCTCCACTTCCAGCCAAGAACTTCTCGACTAAAAAGGGGAACACCAAGAGAGGGATGTCGGGAGAGATGGAGAGGGGGAAAAAAACCTAACCCCATTTCAGAATTTATGTTTTGGATCGAATGTTGCTATACAGTACGTGAGGGATTCGTGTGGCCAAACAGAAACCACTTGCTGAACAGAAGTGAAATAGTAGTTGAAAAATATACTGTAAATTGCAGTTAAAGACCTCAGCGTACTAAGGGGGATGCGCCGCTTTTTAAAAAAATCAGAAATCACCAAAAATAAAAGAAAACGTTTTAAAAATTTGTTTTTTTTATGACATTTTGTCTTTATTAGGTAAATGGATTATTGCGCATTGTAGAAGGTTTTTTTTAATTTGGATTGCTGTTGAACTGTGATATTCCAGTTCATGGAAAAAACTCAGTCTCCCTGTATTTAAACTTAGAAATTGCCCTTTTGTAACTGTACAATTCTCATTACTTTTCAACTTTGATTTATATCCTTTTTTTTCTTTCATTAATTGAAATAGAATGATGAGAGCAGTTATGGTAACTTTCGCCTAGTTATGAGCATACTAAATCGATTACAAATTTAATATTAACAATACAAGACACACCAGACTATTACTTGGGTGCCCATAACTAGCCGTTTACCCTATTTAATATGATGGAATTTGCCTCTATAAAAACGATTTCAACTACATTATAGCTAAGTATAATGTGATTTATAGGTTAAAATTCTTACATATTGGTGCTGTCCCGATGTTGCTCCAAATACATTTGATAATCTAAATAAATTTTGCATTTTGAATAAAAAACAAAGTAATATTTGATTCTAATAAGAAAACAATTCAATTGCTGAGTAAAAAATAAAATCTTTAGTTTTAAAATTGTAGAACAAATATGTAACGTTTGTCCTTACTTTCTCCTGAAAAGTATCATGTTATAGCTTCTTTCTTTAACAGCTCATGGGTTATTGTTTGGAGATGCCTTGTTTTTGTACAGAATGAAAGACAATATATATATATATATATATATATATATATATATTCAAATATTCGGATGTAAAACCAAAAAACGTCATTGCAGAGCTGCCCCCGAGTCATCCTAGAAAAGCCTTGTCTGGGATGACTTTTCATCCTAAAGACTTTTCATCCTCCTTCCCTCACACTTCATTGCATTGAAAAAGGGGGTTCATTTTGACCCCGAAACACGCGTCTGCAGTAATTTACAATTTTTGTCCTATAAAACAATGAAAAACCTTAATTTATTTTCTGCTTAAAAATATTTATTCAACTTTTACACATTATTGTTGTTTTCAGCTATAGTATAAACGTATGCTAGTATCGTTGATTTTGCTACCTATGTTGCTACCTATTTTGTGAACCTGAAGTTCTTGCTGAGTAGTAAAAAAAACACCATTAGAAAATACTAATTCACAACATATGACGATGCTCACCGCACCTTGCCATTACTACTACAGTTAAGTGGCCATGTATGCTGAGATTTTCTCAACCCCAACTTACACAGTGCTTTCTCCAAATACGGGAAGCTGATATGAGGCTTCCTATACCAGGCCCATCATTTCAAAAATTTCTAGCAGAGTAGGGGGCAAAGAGTTTGCTTTCAATCCCTTTTCTAGGGAAAAAACAACAAAACGCAGACAAAAATGAACAATTGCATAATGTTTCTAAACCCTGATTGCACAAAATGACGGGCTGAACAATACGTGGTACTACACTGATAGTTGAAATAGATAAATGCCTTTATATGCACAAATATTAAGGCTCGACCGATGGCATTTTTTGGCCGATGGGCCGATGCCGATTGTTGGCCGATTGTTCAAAGTCGGCCGATGGCCGATGGCCGATTTTTTCCCTCTTCCATCGGCCGATGGCCGATGCCAATGGGAAAAATCAAACAATTGAAAAACAAATGCTTTTTATAAGAGATTTGATGGGTCATATATTCATTTCATTCTACTTCTTTTTCAGTCATTCAGATTTTCGCCTAAATTTCTATTATACTACCACTCGACAAAAACTGAGAGAGTGAAAAAGTAGTAAGTTGAGAAATCAGTCGTTCGCATTTTAAGCATTTTCTAGGACCAAAAAAATATTCAGTATATTGTAGAAACCTATGCAAGCTATAGCAGGGTCGGGATACCTGCGCGAATTGGCGCAATAGCGCCAAAACAGAATCTTGACGCTATCCTGGCTCGAAAAGTATTATTTTCGACGAAATTGTGCCCGAAAAACTACTGTCACGAAAGTTTTAACGAGCTGCGAATCAGCGATCGTCGAAAGTTCACTATTTAAGTGCACTTATCAAAAAAGAAAATCCTCAAAAGTTTCATTTTCACATAATCAGCGGTCGAGAGTCAGCTTTTATGTCAAACACTAGCCGGGTACCCGGCCCTGCCCGGGTTTCTGTGGGTGTAGGGTGGTTTAGTGAAACTCATTCATAAATTTCCCAACACTAAAGTGTATATCTATAAACATAATGGCTACTTCTGTAAACAATGGCTATGTTATGGATAAACTATAAAAAAAATAATGCAAGCTAAAAAAAAATAGCAAGCTACAAATAATGTTTGAGTAAATACGAAATGTTATAAGCTTGGTATATTAAAATAAATATATATTTACAGTATCAATCGCACTGAAATTAACCATTTCCAAATATTACTCGTTAAATAAGTCCCATTATTAGTTTCTATCCTCGTGACAACAATGGTGAGGTGAAAACATCTTATGTACCTAATTTAGAAATTTTTTTGACTATAAACACTTTATATTCTCTAACTATTGCCAAAATCAATTCTCTTTTTATTTAATCCGTTAGCGATTATTGGCATAAATGAATCTAAAAATCCTTAAGAAAGCAATAAATTTCATACTTACTCCAGAGAAGCCTTGGTTCACATTTTCAATATGATTACAATCAATATTGTTGCTGCATGGCACCAAATTTTTGCAACAATGGGTTGAAAATTTAATCATTTAATGGGGAAATGACATAAAATTAACTGTTTTCCATAATAACTTTTTTAAACTAAGCTTTTTAGAAATAAATGATAGCTTATCCTGCTCCCTGTTACTGTAGCTATCTACGGTGAAAAAATAGTTAAAATCGGTTCAGTAGTTTGGAAGATTACCCCGGACATACGTTTTCAAAAGTAGTCTTTTATGTATATAGATTTGGAAACAAAAAAAAGGAAGAACAGTGCAAAAATTTTCATACAGCGCAAAATTGGAGATCGCGGAATTTTGCGAACGGAAGCCGTTCTTTTTACGCAAAATTTCGAAAAAAAAAAATAATAAAATGTGCAGAAAATTCCATCTAGCGTATAGTCGGCGATCGTCGAAAGTTCCCGGTTGGGCGTCACTTTTTCTATCTCATTTTCACTTAATTTTTAAGACCATTCAACAGTAGGACAATTTAAGGAATGAATTAGTAAAGTAATAGAAATCACTATTTTATACATTAATCACGTGCTTATCTGGAAATTACTTTTTAACCATCATCTCAATCGTTTTAATTCTGGAAAATTTTGATTTGTTTTGTGGATTTAAATTATTTTCAGAACGTTTTATTTCCACGATAGTTGTTTTTAAGCACATGCATAATGAATTTCGTGTGAGTAAAAGGTTTTCTTTTCCTTTTTTTTTTCTGCCTGTTATTCCAACATTGAGCATGTGCTTCGCGAAAATGGCGTACAGTTGATGAGACTTCAATCCTCTTGCATCCTTTAAATATTTTAATTATTTCGATATTCTGGAATTATTTTGAAAAAATACTACTTCAAATGAACTCATTCAAATTTTTATTTCATTAATTATTAATTTTTTATCTCAAATTTTAGCTACTACCAATTTATTGATTTTGAATAATTTCTAGGAAAATAACAAGCTTGTTTAACTTTTGATTCGTTTTAACACAAAATACAATTGATAAAATATGTTTTCTTATTTCAGTAAAAAAAAAATCCTGCTCTAAATCAAATAGCTAAGGGTTGGTATGTTTTTCCTGGAAGTGAAAAAACGCCATAAAAACTATAATAGTAAAAAAGATTTTGCTATTCTTTCTTTCAAAAAAAAAACGAAGAAAAGCGTAGGATACAGTTTGCAAAATTTCTTCGTTCAGCAAAAGATTTATTGAAGAAAAAAAAACTGTCTTAATTATTTTTATTGTTAAAAAAATGGAATCCATCTGCTGGTTCAATCCAAGTTTGCTAGTCCAATTGTTGGTCCAGTAGGTCCATTTCTCACAAATAGTCATTCAATATTTTTATGTATAAGTTACTGTCTAACATTTTTTCGCGATACCTCCGTCGAATCTGCGTACGCGCCAAGTCTCTTCTGACTTTCTCGAAATAGGGGGGAAATGCAACGAAGAAGTAGCAAGCGAACAAAAATTGAAGGCATCTTTCAGTGCGCATCCTAAACCTATCTCCCCTTTTTCGAATGGAAGCGCTAGGGGCTGCCAGGCGCACAATACGCAAACAGACAGTAAGATTTCGTTTAAAATTTTCTGAAGAATTCAATTTACAATTTCGTCTATTTCTTACAGGTAATTAAAGTGAAAATGTTTATTACATTTTTTCAGCCATGTTATAATTTAAATAAAAATAACTGACTATGTAAATATGGTGGTAAGTTAGGGGCCGTCGACATATTTGCAATTCGAATTTTTCAATGAAAATATCTCATAGAAAATCATAGAACAGTGGAGAAAAATGCGTAGGCAGCTGAATTATGATTCTAATAGAAAGATAAGGTAAAAGAGAGGAACGTCGGGGCTGATTTAAAGGATTGCAATAAAAGGGCATGCTAGAAAAGTGCAAAAGTAAAATGATATGAGTTCAGTTCAAGTGAGATATGGTAAATAATGCTCGCAATAAAAGTATCGTAGTGAGTGATGGAAATGGTACATATTTATTATAATTCTGCATTTTTTATGTGTTAAATCTAAAATAGTATAATCTTCCCTAATAGCGGATACCTCCTAATAACGGACAAAACTTCCGTTTCCGTGACTGTCCGTCAGTCGGAGTTTTTACTGTAATTCTAAAAACTCTCATCAAAGTGACCACTCGGAAAGTGTCTGCTGCAGGTTTGGAGTAATTGCCGATTACGTAATCGTAATCCGAGATCTCGATTAAATTTTTTTGTAATCAAAATCATAATTATAATTTGGGACAATGGGACCCTCGTAATCGTGTAATCGTAATTTTAATCAAGTATTTCTCGTGTAATCGTAATTGTAATCTTTCCTTCAATAATATTTAGCCTTGTAATCGTGCAGTCTGACTTTTTTTTTTTTTTTCAAAATATTTTCACCTATAATTTTATCTTAGTTTATGCTTTATATTTTAATGCCCATATTCTTTTTCTCAATAGGTATACAAAATAAGGAAAAGTTGTGTATTTATAGATTTTTTTAAACATTTCTTCATGTTAAAAAAATGTTAAAATTTACTTGAAGGTTTTATAAAAATTCAGTTTAAGAATTTTATTTTAAAGAATTTTATAGTTCCAATATTAATTACATGTAGACAATTTATAAATTGTCAATTTTTATTTTTCGGGATAATAAATTTTTACCAAAATAAATAGATAGTTAATTTCGCAGAAGATAATCAAAATATTACTTGCTGTTCAATACTGTATGATATTTTAAAGGAAGTTTGAATTCTACAGGCTTCGTTTTCCTGCCACTAAACTAAAAAGGTGCATTGGAACTTGAACCCCCTAGCAAAAATTTCTGGATCCTCCTCTGTATATATATATAATATATATTCCCCCCAAAGCTGTAATCGTGTAATCGAAATCGCAATCGGCATATAATAATCGTAATCAATGACATTTTTTACATAATCTAACCGTTGGCTGTAATCGCAGTTGCGATTTGGCAGAGGACTAATCGTAATCGTAATCTCCAATTTTTCATGTTCGTAATCGTAATTGATCACATTTTGTCGTAATTGACTCCAAGCCTGGTCTGCTGTGTTGTGAAAATTTCGGTATCTGTCCGATTCGGAAAATTCCAAAACCCAGAGCTGTATTGGTCCCGTTGCTGCCCGATTTCAAGCCACATGGTTAACGTACTTTCAATTGTGAAATAAAAAATAGAGAAGATAGAATTCCCTCTTTTGAAAAAAAATTTTTTTTAAACATCGGCCGAGCATCGGCATTTAGATATTTTCGAGGCCGATGGGCCGATGTTTTTCCTAAGTTAGCATCGGCGGCCGATGCCGATGGCCGATGGAAAAAATTTCAACCATCGGCGCCGATGCATCGGCCTGACCGATGCATCGGTCGAGCCTTAACAAATATAATAGCATAAATGCAACGTTGAAAAGCACAAATGCGCAGGAATACCACTGACACGTGTTTAGGCGTTACAAGGAACGCTTTTTTAAATGCAATAAATTGTGAGCTTTATGGATACACAGACATCCGACAAAAGTTCGCTTCTGTTCCCGTTGCTTTTGTCGGATGTCTGCGCATCCATAAGCTCATTTTTTGCATTGAAAAGAGGCATTCCTTGTAACGCCGAAACACGTGTCTGCAGTACTCCTGCACATTTGTGCTTTTCAACGTTTTATTTATGCTATTATACACTGATAGTTATTCAAAGTAACTTTTATCTTCCATTTGTTTTCTATCGTTATTGGATCGATTGGTATAAACAGAAAAAAAGTTCCTTAAGTATTGTTAAGTTACCCAAACTAAGAGATTATAATAGTGGAAAACATTTAAAATAAGTTATTAAACTTCTTATACTGCTACTTGGGGTCTTTCAACTATAAGAAATGCGATGTAAAATAAATTTCTTTCATAAAAGTGAAACTGAAGAAAACATTGGTTTTTCTAAATGAATAAAAATTCTAAGTGTTTAAAAACTTCCTATTTTTATTTCGTAGCATCACAATATTGCTATATAAATATTTTTAAGAATCATCTTCCAGTGGCGCCAAAGATTATATTGCCTTATTGTTAACTTTTCATACTATTGTCTTCAAAAAAAAAAAAAACTAATAATTTGACGGTTTTAATGAGCGGTTTTTGTTTGGTCTTTGTCTTTTTTTTTTTTTTTAAATAAGTAGGAAAGTAAATATTTTCAGTCTTTCACGCTGATATATTTTGTGACAGCTCTAGTTTTAAACATAACAAGATTACTTTAAAAATTGAACGTAACTTTTTGGAAGCCGTTGGAAAAAAATATTTTCTTGCACTTGATTTATAATGGTATTTCATACTCAGTAAATAGGATTTTTTTGTGCTCGTTGTTCGGTAATGAGAGAATTAAACTGAAAAAAAAAAAAAAAATACTTCATCGTGAAGAACGCTTATTTATTTCAATTTCCCTTTTGTGGCGTAATTAATTTTTAACAGAATTATGTAAATGTAAATTAATTCTTAAAATCTAATATCTACATTTAACTAGTTGACATCTTATTAGTAAGTCATATATTTATTGCAACTTTTCTTATTACTCTCAAGTAGGGGAGAGCGGGGCTAAAAGTTCCGTTTTTTGATCAAGCTCAAAATTCGTTTTAAAAACTTTGTTCTAGAATTAATATTCCGAGGTTAAAACTTAGTATTATATGTCCCTTTGATATACAGACTGTTTTTTGAGTTGTATTTTGTAAGGTTTTTTAATAATTAATTTTATAGCAAGTAAAGCCGAAAAGGAACAACTAACCCCGTCTTGGGGCAAGTTGTTCCGTGGTTGGGGCAAATTGTTCCGATATTAACAAGACGATGAATAACGATGCTGATTTCGAATTTAACCACGTTGCGAGATGAATAACTCCTTAAAAACATAATTTGTATTAAAAAAACAATGGTTGATATTAGTATGACTTTATGTACGGCTGTATGACTGTATGTACGTATGTTACGCATGTGCGTATGTAGGTATGTCGCGTAACTCAAAAACTGTATACCGTAGAAGATTCTAATTTGATATGTTGGCTTTGAGGGAGGTCTAGTTGTGTACCTCCCCTTGTGGTTGCATTCGAATGTTCCCGGGGGGGGGGGCTTACCCTTCTTTGGAGTAAATCAGTTAATTTTAATGTAGACAAAAGTGATATGAATTGGCGCAATCACTTGACGATATATCACCAAGCTTTTGGTCGCCAAGTGTTTGACGCCAACTTGGTGACAGCTCGCCAAGTTGGCGACAAATTTGCCGAAGAAAATGATTTCTTGAATTTCGGTTCAATTTTTGCGCTATTGGCGATATTTTGCGAAAAATCCACTGAATGCTGTTAAAATCGGCCATATTTAGAAAATTAGTTTACGCTCAAGAAAAAAAAATGGCAACCCATTTTTATTCAACTTTTTTTTTACCATTTATTTTTTTCACGCTAATTAGAACAGACGATTTCTGTAAATCCAATTTGAAATTGATTTTTACTAACTTAAAAACGCCTGTATCTTTTTGCCGGGTGAAGCGGTTAGTAATTTCCAAAGCTGCGCGAGAAAATTTCCTTTAGGACGTATTTTCTTCGATCTTTCTGATGAGACCTTTGCTTTGAGGCTTTTCCTGTTACGACGGGATTTAAAACTTTTTTTGGCGATTGATTTCTTTTTTGCACTAGATGCCGGCAAAATAACTTAATAATGCAGTCGGGACTTATAGACACGCGTTGCTTGACAAAAGTTTTATTCTCAAGGTAGACCGTGCAAAGCCGGGCAACTCACCTAGTAAATAGTAAATTATAACACATTAATATGGTAAAATACAGTTAATACAGTGCAACAAATGAAAATTACATATAATAACTAACAGCTTCAACAGCTAATAAGCTGAGATAATTGGTTCAGTCTTCAGTTATAACAGGGAGCTATCTAGAACTTCTAATACGATTCTCCGAAATTATGACTTTTTAATCAAAGTATGAAACATATTTCGATAGCTTACATGGTTCGCTTTTCGAAAATTTTATATCTAATATATATCTATCGGATAGACTGAATATTTCTGGATTTATGTTTGATGAAATCTCACTTTCGGTCTTCACAGTAACATATAATATTTATTTATATGTGTATTAAGTCACTGCATCACTGGTTCAGATGAATAGGGCAAGACGTTTCTTCAGGATAGTTGCTAATTTTTATGGGGCAAGTTGTTCCGCGGAACAACTTGCCCCAAAAAAAGGGAACAACTAGCCCCAAAAGCACATGTCTTTAAAACATTAAATTATATGTTAGATAACGAAACATAAATAGTTTCAGCGTAGGATATAAGGGTGCACAATCTATCTTCATGTAAAAAAACCAAAAAGCTAAACATTAACTATTCAATTTAGGGCGAAAGACCAAAAACACCAAAAACAAAAATATTTACTTTCGTAAATCAGTAATGCACGTGCTCGGCTTTTGATACACCGGACGCCACTGGGCTGGCTAAAATGGCCGCCATTTGTGCGCTATAACATTCTATTTCACGACGTATTTACAAAATACATGTATCTTTTTTCTTAGCTGAGTTATTTCAAAGGGAACAACTTACCCGCGGAACTTTTAGCCCCGCTCTCCCCTACTATTATTTTTTTGTGTAAATTATTGAATTTAAATAACTAACCTAAGTATAAAATCTGAATAATGGTATCTTTTAATGTATATAAACAGTGCGAAAACTAGTGATTTTCAAACTGAGGCATCGAAATTTTAACTTATGAAAGCTGAGTAGTTTTTTTTTTGTATTAACTTATTGTTTTTAACTAGAAAAAATGGTTTATTGCAATTATTACAAGGGTTGTAAATGTTTTTTTTTTTGATGAATTTCTGCCAAATAAATGGCGTAGTTACGAGCCTTATAACATACTATATAAATCTTTCGTTAGAGTACACTTATTCAATAGCAAGTCTTTCAAAGCTAAAAAAATGTTGTTTTATATTATTTCTAAAAAGGTAGCTGTAGATGCGATTTATGTTAAGCTGTAATCATTTTTCTTTACCGAAATCATTCCAGAAATCCCAATTATATTTTGAATCAAAGCATTTTTTTTTTATTACTACAGTAATAAAACGAAACGAGTGTACTTTTCGAAACAGAACATTAATTTTTATTTTACAAATCTTATTCACTAAAGCATAAAAATGGAAACATTTTCCTGCAACTTCAATGCATACTGAAGCTATTTTGCTCGCTGTTTTATTCGTGAATTTGTAGGAAAGACGTAGAAAATAATGTGCAATCGATTCATAAGAAGAATGCAATTTGAGATCCATCTCGGAAGAGAAGCTTTATCCTTGAAGATTTATCGTCTATGTGCAAAAGAAAAACAAGTTTGACATGGTGATAAATAATGTCTGTAATAAAACGGACAACGCTTACAGTGATTGATGCAGCAATGCATTTTTTTTTTAGTTATGGTTGTTAACGTGATATTTCTTTTAAAATAGTATTATGTAAAATATCTAAAATAATCTTATGTTTCACGTGTCTATTTTACAGTGTATAAAGTAAAAATTTTAGAAATAAGTTTTCATGATTCAAATTTAATATTTAACACATTAGAGGGCCTAAAAGGGAAAATAGCATCACTGAAGGTGTGTTAGATTTAAGCATGACAAAATGAACAGAGACGATGAGAAACTGGATAAAAAAATAAACATTGTAAGAAATATATATATGGTCCGACAAATCCCTGGCGAATAAAAAAAACGCCCCTTCGACTATTTTTTTTTTAGATGTCATGTTGCTTGGAATTTTTCAATAACAACTGAGAAACAGTTTTTCCGAAGCAGAAAACTTTTTCTTAGATCCTAATATTTTACAATGTCTCTCTCTCTATCTATCTATCTACCTATCTCTCTATTTATCTATCAACGAATGTTAACAGATTTCTAATCATAACTTATTTAACTGACGCTATCGCCCAACCTACTTTCAACTGCCACGCGGTAAGAACAACATTCAACACTGATTAAAATTCTAACTCATTTATTAAATTTAACACAAGAAAATGAACGAACATAATTGTAAGAAATCAAACAACTGAAACGAACAAAATGAAGAGTAAGAATAATTAACATAACACTTATCACACACTCTCAAAAGTATGTATACTTAAATCAAAGGCTAATACTGTTGCCAATTTAAAGAACTTAACTTAAACTTAAAAAGTTTTTGCATATACTCCCCACCTGTACTCTGAGGAGTACACTAGAACATCACATTAAATTAATCAAATCTATTAATTTGACAATGAATTAACTAAATCATCACTTAAATTAAAATTCAACTTACTTAAGTATCAAACTATATCAATTTAAACATAAAACATTCAAAAATTATTGCATTTCATCAAAAAAACAGCTAAACTTCAAATGGATAAAGCAATTGAATTGCTCTTCTCAAGAAACCTTTTGACGTACGGACTATGCATGCGCGTACATATCTATCTCGTCCTAAGAGAATTTTGTCGATAACACCCATGTCCCACAGTAATTTGTTTTTTAAAGGTCCTTCAACAAGCACCACATCTCCAACTTTCAAATTCTGATGAGAAAAAGGCATAAAATTATGAGCACTTCTCAGTTGTAGTAAATACTGTTCCTTCCATCGAGACCAAAACTGCTTGATTAGCCGCGTCTGGAATAACTTTCTTCTCTGCAAAGTTTTTTGGTCAGAACTTTTATCAAAAATATCAACGAAATGTCTTGGAAAGTTTGTCTTGTTCTCTCCTGGAAACAAAAAACATGAAGGTGTTAACGCACTAGGTTCATTTATGTCATTGAACTCGTAAGTAATTAGTCTATTATTCAAAATAAACTCAATTTCTGTTAGAATAGTGTAAAGTTCTTCTAATGTTAAAAGAGCTCTTCCAAGTATTTTTCGCATGGGATCTTTAATGCACTTCATTAACCGTTCCCAGAAACCTCCCCACCATGGAGAACGCTCTGGAATAAACTTCCAAATTATGTTTTCCGATACTATGAAATCCTTCAGCTCTGGATGATTTATCAATTTACGAAAAGATTTCAGTATTTCGCAAGATGAACGGAAAGTCTTTGCATTGTCAGAAAATATAACTTTTGTAGTTCCTCTTCTGGCTAGGAAACGTCTTAATGCAAAAATAAAAAACTTTTCATTGACATATCTTGCACTACTTCAATATGTACCGCTCTAGTTACGGCGCATGTAAATAATACGATGTAGGGGAGAGTGGTAATGAATGGGCCATGGTGATGAATGGGCCACTAAACAAAATATGAAAAAAATATTTGTATGAATTTTTTTTGATGCCACCAATAGATGTAGCTATTTGTTCTACTAAACTCATCCAATTTTCATTCGTTTGCGCTGAGCCATTTTCAAACTAGAGTGGCATGGTCAATAATCTGACTGAAAAGTAAGTTTTTCCCTTTTTAGTAAAACATTTCCTAGCTAATAAGTACCAAGTATTTCACTGCATACATATGTATAAGCTAGTCTTTCCATATCTATAAACTAATCTTAAGATGTATTTTGATGTTATCTAAATTCAATGTACTCAAAAAACCTAAATGTATTCCAAAAGTATAGGTGGAGCTGAATGGGCCACTATGTCATGGTAATGAATGGGCCACCTATAAATCTTGTTTTTCTTCCTTTTCTTTGGATTTTCGCATTAATATGAAACACAACTGACTGTCATAGATAGATTAAGATTACTGTCGTCAAAATAGGTTTGTAGTAACTTCTAAATATAATTTGCAGATCTATATTGTATTCCTATAGTACAATAGACCTCTGGTCGCAGTGCGTGGCTTGAAAAAGCCCCCCTCTCTCCTTCATATTATATTCTTCACAGTACAATTTCATTTTCTTTCTTGGTAGCTTAAGTTATATATTTCTTATTCCCGATGTCTAGTAAATTTAAAAAAAAATTTGAATTTTGACAAGTTTGAAAATGAAGATGAAGTTTTTGAAAGTGATTTTTAATATTATTTTTGAAATATATAAATTTTGTTAAATCATAGTGTGTATTATCTGTTTATATATATATATATATATATATATATATATATATATTTGATGTTATTTCTTACAATCTCATTATTTAGCCATTTTTCTGCTATAATTGGTATGCATCAGTTTTATTTTAAATGCATCAGTTTTGATGTTTATATAATTTTAAATCAGTATGATTTTGTATCATCATGTCAAGTGCCACATTTATTTTGTCATATTCAGCAAATAAAAGATTAAATTCACATGTTTTAACTGAATTCGTTTAGTGGCCCATTCATTACCTCTGATGGCCCATTCAACCCCATAGGTGGGGTTGAATGGGCCAAATTTCAAAATTTTTATTTTCTATTATAATTTATTATATATATTTGCTAATCCAACTTTTATGACTTTTTTAGATAGCCAGATAAGTAAAGTAACTAAAACACCAATTTAGAGTTAAAACAAAGTGTTAGAAAAAATTACAAAAATTCAAAACCAAAAAGTGGCCCATTCATTACCACTCTCCCCTACACTTTCTCACAACTGCTTAATTTTGATTTAACAGTTATTGCACCGCTAAAGTCAGTTCCCACATTAGTAAATGGTGGACATTCAGCAACACGTTCTAAGGGTAATTGACCAGTCAACTGCTTAGCCGGTTTTGCCGAATATTTTTTGCATATTACACAATTAGAAATAACTCGTTTCACAGTTTGTCTTCCTTTTGGTATCCAAAACTTCTTACGCACTTTAGCTAGAGTTGTTGACACACCTGAATGAAAGACACTAAGATGTTCATCGAAAATCACTAATTCAGCAAATTTTGATTTGGGAATTAGAATTGGATGTTTTTCATTCTCAGTCAAGGAAGCTTCACTTAGACGTCCTCTTACACGAAGAACACCAGTCTCGTCCAGGAATGGAGATAACGAATATATCTTAGAAGAAGAACTGATTTGTTGACTTCTTTGAAGCTTTTCGATTTCCTCCCGGAATTCCTCCCGTTGTACAATTTTAATCCACAGTTCTTCGGCTGCTTGTAGCTCGAAAGCGTTCAGTCGACCATCTTCAATCGAAACTTTCTTTAACTTTGAAATAAATCTCAGCAACCATTCTTAGTAATTTTCGAAGATTACTAAAGTGGTTAATATTCAATACAGGACTGTACGAAGAAGTAACTGTGTTTACACAAGTCTTCAACAGTTCTACTTTTGCAGCATCACTCGAACAATATTTTTTCTGTTTCGGCCACTCATCACTAGGATTTTTCAGCCACTTTGGACCGCGCCACCACACACTATCACTTTTCAACGAACTTAATGACTCGCCTCTTGTGAGTTTATCTGCTGGATTTTTCGACCCTGGACGAAACATCCACATACTAGGCGAAGTTAAATCCTGAATTACACAAATTCGATTAGCAACAAATTGTTTCCAATCTCGAGAAGAACCTCTAATCCAACACAAACATATCTCTGAATCCGTCCACAAAACTATTCTATCAAACAAATCTTTAAATAAACAAGACAAATATCTACACAATTTTGCTGCCACTAACACACCTAACAACTCCAACCTAGGAAGCGTTAATTTTTTCAATGGCGCTACCCTGCTTTTCGACATTATGAATGACGTCGACACTTCACCCTGCTCATTACTATACCTGAAGTATGCAACCGCACCATAAGCAATTAATGACGCGTCTGAAAAAATGTGTATTTCAACAGAATGTCCTTTATCATCAGCATTTAAAAAGAAATATCTCTCGACAGTTAAAGAATCTGATTCTTCAATCTCAGAACACCACTTTCTCCATCGCGAAGTTAAATCCTCCGGCAAGTCCTCATCCCAATCTACACCTATTTTCCAAATGTCTTGCATTAAACTTTTAATTCTGACAACAAAAGGGGACAAAAAGCCCATTGGATCAAATATCGTTGCTGCTGTCTGCAGTACACAACGCTTAGTATTTTTCAAAGAAGATAAACCACTCAAAGATTTAACATCTAACGACAAATTATCGTCCTTTGTATTCCAATTCAACCCTAACAACTTCAACTGACAATTTTCCAAACAATCACTAGTACTCAAACCCTGATCAACCCATAAAGATTCCAATTTAACTGAATTAGACCTCAGCTTTCTTAAGTTGAAACCTCCATCCCTCAGAATAGATACGGCAGCAGACGACAATTGAAATTCTTCTTCCACGCTTTCACTTCCAAAATACAAATCATCCACATACAATGAATTCCTCAACATTTCAACAGTTTTATGCCTATCCCTTTCATATTTTTTAATATGGGTTTTAATTATAGCGTTAAGTACAAAATTTGATGTCGTACAACCGAACGGTAGTCTATTCATTTGCATAATTTTATATCCTTCAGGGATATCTGAAGCCCAAATGAACTTCAAATATTTACGATCATTTTCTGCAATACTAATCATAAGGAATGCTTTTTCAATGTCAGCATTAAATGCAATTTTAAACTTTCTAAAATTCAACATAATATCAAGAATGTTAGCGTTTAAATTTGGACCACATTCTAATGCTTCATTTAATGAAATACTCTGCTTTATTTTTGAACTGCAATTAAAAACAAGTCGCACTTTAGTTGTATCTTTATCAGTCCTAACAACTGGTCGATGTGGCATAAAATATTCGTTTTTTGTTCTAATGCATTCCTGAACTATACCTACGCGTTCTTGGTCCTCAATAATTTTATTATATTCTTTAGCTAACCATTCATCATTTCGAAGAATTGATTGCAATTCGTCAAATCTTTTCTTTGCTATACAAAAATTATTTTCTAACTCAACAGGGGAAAACTTCATAGCAAACGCGTTTCATACCTACCCTGAATGAATTTTAAATTTGATTCAAATCTATTTATTATACGCTTGTCTGTTAAAGTTAATTCATCCTTATCTGTGATAACTAAAATATCAAGATCCCAAAGAATCTGAACATCCCTCGCAACTACGCAATCAGTTGACAAAACTCCTACAAAGCTAGAATTGCAATTTTGTTGAACCCCTTTAATAGCTAACCCAAACATCGTTGGTACGCAACTTAATGTCTCATTTATTTTGAACACATTTGTATCGCAAATTATGCCCCAGAACACATCCCCTCCAATCAAAACTTCAATTTCATTGTCACTTTTGCACATATCAGCTAGAAATAAACCTTTTTGTTGTAATATACACTGAAGTGACAAAAGTCATGGGATAGCAATATGCAAATTTTCAGATGGCAGTAGCATCGCATAGAACAGGTATAAATGCGCAGTGCTTTTACAGAGCTTTCATTTCTGTTCAAGTTATTCATGTGAAGAGGTTTTAACGTGATGATGACCGCACGACGTGAATTAACAGACTTTGAACGCGGAATGTTAGTTGGAGCTAGACGCATGGGTCATGACATTTCGGAAATCGTTAGAGAATTCAACATTCCCAGATCCACTGTGTCAAGAGTGTGCCGAGAGTATGAAATTTCAGGCATAACATCCCACCATGGACAGCGCAGTGGTCGACCGCCTGCACTTAAAGATCGAGACCGGCGACGTCTGCAAAGAGTCGTAAATTCTAACAGACAAGCAACACTGCGTCAAATCACCGTAGAAATCAATGTGGGACGTACAATGGACGTGTCTGCTAGAACTGTGCGGAGAAATTTGGATTTCTTGGGCTATTCCAGCAGAAGACCGACTCGAGTGCCTTTACTGACAGAACGACATCGCTTGCAGCGACTCTCGTGGGCACGTGAGCATATCGGTTGGTCCCTAGGTGAATGGAAAACCGTGGCCTGGTCCGATGAGTCACGATTTCAGCTGGTAAGAGCCGATGGTAGGGTTCGAGTGTGGCGCAGACCCCACGAAGCCATGGACCCAAACTGTCAGCAAGGCACTGTTCAAGCTGGTGGTGGCTCCGTAATGGTGTGGGTTGTTTTTTCATGGCATGGACTTGGTCCTCTAGTGCGACTGGACCGAACATTGACTGGAAATGCTTATGTGCAGCTACTTGGAGATCACTTGCAGCCATTCATGGACTTCATGTACCCAAACAACGATGGGATTTTTATGGATGACAATGCGCCATGTCACCGGGCCACAACTGTTCGCAATTGGTTTGAAGAAAATTCTGGACAATTCCAACGAATGATTTGGCCACCTAGATCGCCCGACATGAATCCCATTGAGCATTTATGGGACACCATCGAGAGGTCTGTTCGTGCCCAAAATCCTGCCCCATCAACGCTTTCACAATTATGGACGTCTATCGAGACAGCATGGCTCAATATTCCTGCAGAAGACTTCCAACGACTTGTTGAGTCCATGCCACGTCGAGTTGTTGCACTTCGCCGGGCAAAAGGAGGGCCGACACGATATTAAGAGGTATCTCATGACTTTTGTCACTTCAGTGTATTTTGAATATCAATATTAGGTACCGCTAAAGAAGCTGAAGTTATTGTCTGCGTAATTAAAACTTCAATTTCAATTGATGATTCGACATTATTTCTTTTTGATAACTTAAGTTTCGCAACTTCATAAATTCTTTCTGATGTTTGTATCGAACCGAAAGAATAAACTGAAAGTCTTTCCCTTTTAATTATATTTAATTTTAAATGACTTGCTAAAGATTTTGTGATCCACGATCTTTCCGATCCGTTATCTAAAAGTATGCGAACAGTTTCTTTAGAAGTTGAGTTTTTACTTGCACTTGCAATTACCGAGCATGTGAGCAATAAAATATTAGATTTTAAAGCTGATGAATTACATTGCGTTACGACCGAGTTTTTCTGCTCATTTATTTTTTCATTACTTAAAGTTTTATCATTCGCCTTTTCGCATAAAATGTAGCTATGGAATTTACTTTTACAAAATTTACATTCTATTTGCAATCTGCACATGCGACTGTAATGATTTTTAGAAAAACATTTAAAACAACGATTTTCATTTTTCAACTTATTTTTACGATTTTCAATAGTTTTATATTCACAAAACTCATGATCTGGATTATTGCAAAACACACAATGTCTTTTTGTACTCGCTACGTAGTTTGCAGTCGCAGATATATTTTTGAAATTCTTACTATTACCTGACGCATTTTTAAAATTGCTCTTATCCAAATTTTCTGAACCGGATTTAAATGTTTCCGCCTTTAATTGTACAAGTACAGCGCAGTGTTTCTTTCAGACATTTTGCTCCAGGGGGCACTTTGAGAATCCGGAAGGGCAAAAAAGTAGGCGCGAATCCGGCGGGTCACGGGGGGGGGGGCAAAAAAGCCTTAAACTGCATTTCGATGATTTTTTTTTTCGATAAATTTGCCCCCTCCCACTAAATTTGAGATCTAAAATTGTAGTTTTGCCCTTCCCCCCCTTTTTAGCCTACTTTCCCGTTAAAAATAAAAGAAAGACGAAAAAAGTATTAAAAGTGGGTTAATGCATCTAAAATATCGCAAGTCCAAAAAATATCGCCAAGTTAAAAAAAATATCGCCAAGTCCGAAAAAAAAGTCAAAAAGAAATAAAAAAGTAAAATGAATATCGAAAAATTAAAAATTTGAAAGAAGGGTATTGAGATGGGGAATTTGTGTGTCGGTCGGTCGGTCTGTCTGTTCCCCCTCCCCCCTAATAACTTTTGAATGAACATTCCGATTTGGACAAACTTTTTTTTGTTGGAAAGATCTTGGCGAGTACAGCTCACTCCCATATTTGATTTTTCGATTTGAACAATTTTTGGTTCAACTTTGAACCGTTCAAACAACCTGTCCCTCGATGCTAACTTTTGAGTGAACAGTCCGATTTGAACAAACTTTTTTTTGTTCGAAAGATCTTATCAAGGATACTTCACTACCATATTTACATTTCCGATTTGAACAATTTTGCGTTCAACATTGAACTGCTCAAGCAAGCTGTCACCCCTAATAACTTTTGAGTGAACACTCCGATTTAAATACACTTTTTTTTTTGTTCGAAGGATCTCAGCAAGAATACTTCATTACCGTATTTAAATTTTCGATTTGAACATTTTTTCGTTCAACATTGAACCGTTCAAGCAACCTTTCCCCACCTAATAACTTTTGAGTGAACCGTCCGAGTGGAATAAACTTTTTTTTTGTTTGAAAGATCTCGGAGAGGCTCATTCCCATGTTTTGCTTTTTGATTTGAACCATTTTTCGTTCAATATTGAACCGTTTAGAAAAAAAAATTAACATTAGTGCCTACGGGGAATTTAAGTTGAATGTTGATCCTGAACTTAAAGTCGGATTTTCTTCAAACTAACTTTGTAAGAAAATGGTTTTGATAAATAATGTTTGTAAAGTACTTTTCTGAATAATCTTCTGTGAGGACACTGATTCCGACTCCGACTCCGCAAACATGGCGGAAATGCAAGTTCAGAAAAAAATGACTGACTGTGCAGACGATTTTTTGTTTATTTATTCATTTGTTTTATTTTATTTATTATTATTATTATTTTCTTTTTTGGCAGACGATTTTTTTTTGCAACAAAAATTCTTCCATCACGAGCGCATTTTATTCTTTATTTATATTTAACAACTGGCAACGGATTAAAAATGAAATTCGAGATATTTTATTAAAGGACGAGTTTTTTTTCTGTTTTTTTTTCTTTCTTTGATAAAATGTGTTTTGATGCTCTTTGTACTTTTATTTATTTATTTATTTTATTTATTTATTTATTATTATTATTATTATTTTTTTTTTTTTTGAAAACGATTATGGATTTTTTCTACGGAAGAACTGTAACAGTTACATTCTTTAAAAGGTGCGACAAAACTTTATTTATTCCTTTATTTACTTTTTACGTGTCTATTTCATCTGATGAGAGGGGTGTATTTTACTTTTAGAAATCAGCTTTAAGTGCTAAAAAGGTATGTTTGACATAATTTTCAGTCTCAGATAATCAAGAGAATAATGATCAGATGCTAGAATGCCGATGTCGATGTACGGGAAAGTAGGCTCGTTTAGTTCTTGACAGAACTTCTTGTTTATAATGACACCCTCCAAAAGCCAGCTGGATTTCGATAAATTTGGCCAACCTTCCCCTATTTGACCCCTAAAATTTCACTTTGACCCCCCACCTCCTTTTCCGACAGTGACCTCCCCCAAAGCTAGGGACCAAGGACGTATTAAAAGGGAGTGGATGTTGACAATCTCTGTCCCCTCTGAAATAACTTAAAAATTTCTTACTCGCAACAAAAACTTTAATAGTTTGAAACATAATTCGAAAATTTTTCTCAATAGTTGGCTTACCCCCATCCCTAAATAAATTCCCATAGCCTCCATTACCATAGGAGAGGCGATAAATGTTTAAAAAACTTAGTTTTCCGCCTAGTAATTTTTCGAAACTAAAGCTCCAAAAACTATTTTGTTCCATAAACAAAATCTGTTAGATATTTAAAAACGTTAAGGGGAATTTAAAGGCACTCCCCCAGAAAAATTCTCAATTTACAGCCCTAAATGCACAAATGTATAGGATTGTTGATAACGTTCGGTAAGGGATGAAGTTCAAGACACCACCCTCAAAATATTTCGATATTTTAGCTCCAAACACGCAATTGTAAGTCATCTGCGATGATATAAGGTAAGGCCTCTATAAACAGGAGGAGGGGTTTACGGATTCTCCCCCTGATTTTTTTTTTTTTTTTTTTTTTGCAAACTGAAGGCCTAAAAACACAATTGTGTGTGATGAAGTTACAGAAAGGGACAGGTTTTGAAACTCTCTTCAGGAAAATAAGTCCTAAACGCGAAATTGTAAGCTATGTTTGATGAGCTAGGGGAGATAAATGTGGTTTGTGAAACTCTTTTGGAACTTTTCCGAAATTGAAGTTCTGAAAAGGAAAATGTAAGCCGTCTCTGATGATGTTAGGGTTCGATTTCGGAACTCTACCCAGGAAAAGTTTTTGAAATTGAAACATTAAAACACAATTTTAGTGCATTTTGATGGCATCAGAGAAAGGGATGGGTTCAGAACTTTACCTTTTAAAATTTTTGAGATTGAAATCCTGGAATCGCAATAGTAAGTCATTTTTGGTCTATAAGGGAAAGGACAGGCTCCACGGACTTCCCTCTCCCATAATTTTCCAAAATTGCATTATAAACCATCTTTTAGAAAAGTTAGAATTTTTAAATTTCTAAAAATTGAAGTCCTAAAAACGCATTTTTAGACTCTCTTTTATAAAAGTATGAATATTAATGCAATTCAGGACTCTCCCTGGAAGTGTTCTGAAATTATTGAAATCTCCCCTCCCCCCTCCTTTCAAATCAAAAAGCGCAACTGTAGGCGATTTTTGATGTCAATGGAAAAAGGATAAGGTTCGCAAATTCTTTCCCGGTATTTTTCCGAAACTGACGTCCCAAGATACAATTGCAGGCCATCTTTAATTACCCCCCCCCCCCCACACGCAAATACGATATATATTTTAAAGCTTTCATTTATTTTTATACTTCTTTAATATTTACTTATTTGTTTATTGATTATTTTCACTTTATTGATTTGTTTCTTTTGTTATTATTTTGTGTGTGTGTTAGTGCAAACTGAGATTTCCCCCGGGGGGGGGGCAGTTGACTTTCTCCGGGAGGGCAGTGCCCCCCCCCCCCCGGGAGATGCCTGAAAGAAACACTGGTACAGCGCGTTCACGTGATTGAATTTCACTTTCTAGAAAAGTAATGACATTTTGGAATGTATACCCTTCAGCATATTTTCTATTAAATTCTAAAACAAGATCTCTAGGAATGCGATCTATTATTATTGGTGTTAACAAATTACAATATGAATTTACTTCAATACCTAAACTTTCCAAATTTCTAATTTGAACTTCCACTTTATCAAAAAAATTTCTCAACCTATTTAAATCCCTTGAATTGTACACAGCTGGAATTTTCAATAAGTTATTCATGTGCAGCTGAATCAAAGTATGTGTATTACCAAATCTCTTTTTTAGCAATTCAATAGCCGAATCGTAATTTTCTTCTGACAACGTAAAACCTTTAATGCAGTTTGCTGCAGCACCTCCTAAAAACGATTTTAAGTAGTTAAACTTATCAATTTTATTTAAATTTGTATTATTATCTATTGCATTGTTAAACTGATTCATAAATTCCAAATAACCCGTTGGATCCCCATAGTAAGTTTTAATGTTTAATCGAGGCAATTTCACTGTCGTAATATTCTGAACTCTT
Source organism: Uloborus plumipes (assembly GCA_038373865.1). Lineage (NCBI taxonomy): Eukaryota > Metazoa > Arthropoda > Arachnida > Araneae > Uloboridae > Uloborus > Uloborus plumipes. Next base: position 171,055 of record JAXGGA010000993.1, read on the forward strand.
AATTCTGTCGAATTAACTGAACTAGGATTTTTAGGATTATTAACCTTAGTCTCTAAACATTCAATTTTGTTTTTTATACGCTGTTTCCAAACTACAATGCTTTCCGAATATTCCTCCGAAGTTATGCAATCATTTTCCATTTCAGCTAAGGGCAAATATGCTTCAATGTCCAAATTGAGAAAGTTTAAGTTCTTTTCTTTTTCAATTAACTGCTCATGAAATTCTTTTAAAATACTTGATTTAGAATCATTATCCTCACTAAATGTATCAATATTACCCAAAAAATCAGCTATTTTTTTAATTAATTTAGTTGTCGTCATTCGAAGAGCACTTCGTTTAACTTTCATTTTATCTATATCTGCCATTTCTAGTTTCAACCAAATAACGTAAGTAAGAATACAAATTTTAGAATTCACACTTTACAAACGAAACTTCCTACACCACAACAACACTACATTACACAACAAATTTCAACCATTAGCAAATAAAAAAGTCCTACACCACAACACTACCACATTGCACGACAAATTTCAACCATTAACAAATATCTTCCATTTCCTACTGCTACAACAACACCTAACTTTAATTTAGAAAGAAAAAACCACACTCACAACCTTTCCTTGCCAGCAACGTTCCAACAACAAATTCCACCAACAACATCAAAACTTTTCACCATTTCCAATCATCACAACTTCGCGGCCTGATGCACCAAAAATGATATCGCCAAACCTACTTTCAACTGCCACGCGGTAAGAACAACATTCAACACTGATTAAAATTCTAACTCATTTATTAAATTTAACACAAGAAAATGAACGAACATAATTGTAAGAAATCAAACAACTGAAACGAACAAAATGAAGAGTAAGAATAATTAACATAACATTTATCACACACTCTCAAAAGTATATATACTTAAATCAAAGGCTAATACTGTTGCCAATTTAAAGAACTTAACTTAAACTTAAAAAGTTTTTGCATAGACGCTATAGATTCACAAATGTTGGCTTTTACCTTGCTGAAAAAATATTTTTATTATTAAACCGCATATTAGTAGATAGTTGTTTTGAAGGAATTTTCGATCAATTTTAAGATTAACTTCATTTATTTTCTCTTTATAAAGACTTTCTGCGTTACAAATGACTTGAAGTATTTTAAGCATGCGAGTTATTATTATAAAGTTTATGTAGTAGAATAATAGTGAGCTAAATTAACTATGCCACGAATTGTTAGTAACTTGGGCAACAGATTTGAACTTATTCCCGCAAAAGAGCATAATTTATACTACAAATGGGCAATTCCACCGTAGCAGACGTATCATTTGAAGCTTTAACACCTTCCAAAGACGCCAAACACGCTAAATCTTTGTTTTATTGCATGCACTTTATAAAGTACATGGACTTTACTTATATATTATGGAATTAAATTTTGCAATTTTTCAGAAACAATATTTTTTATAATTTTTTAACTCCGTTAACAGACGTATCTCACAAATGAGAGAAGTTTTTTAGACTTCAGAAACACGATTTTTAGCGCTTTCAGAGCGCTAAAAATCAGAGTGCCCTAAAAATATTTTCTGGTTGAGCAAATGAATGACATTTCTTAAAACAGAAAGGGAGTAAAGATTACTCATTTTCCCCATTAGTTATTCATTGGACAAATTTTAATTTTTTAAATTGTATGTTATAGATTTTTAGCGCCCCTGATTTTACTTTTTCCCGCTTGGTCAGGGCTCGAAAATTATAATGCCCGACATGCCCGGGGCATGTAAAAATTTCCGTCTGGCCTGAATCTTCTTGCCTTCACATTTTTCTGGGAAAAACTTTATTTCCTACTATAACTTAAAAAATCCATGTGTGACTATTAAAATAATTCTTGATTCAGATGTAAAACTGTTACTAAAATGTCTTGTCTATTAATATGTTGACTGCACAACTACAAAATTATTCATATAGCATGTCATTTAGCTAAAGGATTGAATTTGTTTTGAATTGCTTTTAGGTGATAGTTATGCTCTTTAGGTGATAGTTATGCTCTTTAGGTGCAGATTAGAATTTATGTGTAGTATGTTGGCATGAATAGGGAAATTTGGTGATGAGGAGATGCCAGTTAATCAAAACTAGTTGACAGAAGCACTGTGTTCTTTTTCCCAGCTCACGATAAGAATTTTTTGCAACTTAGCCATCAGTGTGTTATTGCTATATGGCAAATTCAAATGTTTTTATTGATAAACAACAAAAATAAAACTGGGCATGTAAAAATTTTCTTAGGGCATGTATTGTTTAGACAAACATGCCCCACAGGGCATGAAAAATTTTAAAGATTTTTCGAGCCCTGGCTTGGTACATTTTTTATCACTGTTCCAATGGAAAATGTAAAATAGACTGTATATCAAAATATTTTACATATTTCAAAATATCGGATATATTTGAAATGTTCCAAAATATCGTGATATTTTCAAACCGTATTTTAGCAGCTGTTAATGGTTCGACTTCAGTACAATGTCACACCTGCAACACTTAATAACTATTTAAAGTATTAATTTTTTTGCAGCTGTAGTTTAAAGTACAATAATAATCTATTTTTGAATACTAGGTTTCATAACTTTTGGGCAAATAATTTTTTCTCAAATAATATAAATACAGCTTTTTGTTGTGGTTATGTGACACCATAATTATGAATAATTGATGGTGCTCTGCTTTTGCAACGAAGTTCTGCGAACACTTATCTTCAGGCATAAACTGTCAGAATATGTATAGTTTTGGAGGATTATTTTTTCAGCAGTATGAGAGCATTAAAAAAAAGGGGTTTTTTTTTTCCCCCACAAATTTTTTTAAAAAGGGGTTTTTTTTTTTTTAAAAAAAAAAAAACCCTTTTTTTTGGGGGAAAAAAAAATTTTTTAAAAAAATTTTTTTTTTTTTTCCCTTTTTTTTTTATTTGGTTTTTTTTTTGGTTTTTCCCAAAAAAAAAAATTTAAGGGTTTTTAAAAAAATTTTTTTTAAAAAAAAAAAAATTTTTTTTTTTTTTTTAAAAAAAAAAAAAAAAAAAAAAAAAAAAAAAAAAAAAAAAAAAAAAAAAAAAAAAAAAAAAAAAAAAAAAAAAAAAAAAAAAAAAAAAAAAAAAAAAAAAAAAAAAAAAAAAAAAAAAAAAAAAAAAAAAAAAAAAAAAAAAAAAAAAAAAAAAAAAAAAAAAAAAAAAAAAAAAAAAAAAAAAAAAAAAAAAAAAAAAAAAAAAAATTAAAAAAAAAAAAAAAAAAAAAAAAAAAAAAAAAAAAAAAAAAAAAAAAAAAAAAAAAAAAAAAAAAACCAAAAAAAAAAAAAAAAAAAAAAAAAAAAAAAAAAAAAAAAAAAAAAAAAAAAAAAAAAAAAAATTAAAAAAAAAAAAAAAAAAAAAAAAAAAAAAAAAAAAAAAAAAAAAAAAAAAAAAAAAAAAAAAAAAAAAAAAAAAAAAAAAAAAAAAAAAAAAAAAAAAAAAAAAAAAAAAAAAAAAAAAAAAAAAAAAAAAAAAAAAAAAAAAAAAAAAAAAAAAAAAAAAAAAAAAAAAAAAAAAAAAAAAAAAAAAAAAAAAAAAAAAAAAAAAAAAAAAAAAAAAAAAAAAAAA